>JASTWF010000516.1:214887-341021 GCA_030390025.1 Squalus acanthias
TACCATGCAGTTTCCTTTATTTAAATTCAGGACCCAAGTCTCTCAATCAACTACTTCACTCTCCATCTGAATGAAGAATTATATCATATTATGATCGCTCTTCCCCATGGGACCTCGCACAACATGATTGTTAATTAATCCTTTCTCATTACATAATACCCAGTCTAAGATGGCCTGATCTCACGTTGGTTCCTCGACATTTTGGTGCAGGAAACCATCCCGTATACAGTCTGGGAATTCCTCCTCCACATTATTTTTACTAATTTGGTTAGCCCAATCTATACGCAGATTAAAGTCACCCATGATAACTGCTGTGCCCTTATTGCAGGCATCTCTAATTTCCTGTTTAATGCCATCCCCAATCTCACCACTACTGTTTGGGGATCTGTATACAACTCGTACTAACGTTTTCTGCCCCTTGGTATTTCGCATCTCTATCCATTCAGATTCCACATCATCCGAGCTAATATCCTTCCTTACTATTGTGCTAATCTGCTCTTTAACCAGCAATGCTACCCCACCTCCTTTTCCATTTTGCCTGTCCTTCCTGAATATTGATTAACCCTGGATGTTGAGTTCCCAGCCTTGGTCACCCTGGAGCCATGTCTCCGTAATCCCCATTATATTGTATCCGTTTACATCTATTTGCGCAGCTAATTCATCCACCTTATTACGAATGCTCCTCGCATTAAGAGACAAAGCCTTCAGACTTTTGTTTTTAACACTCTTAGTCCTTTTAGAATTATTTTTAAATGTGGCCCTGTTTGATTTACACCCTTGATTTCTCTGCCTTCCATTTTTCCTTTTCTCCTTCCTATCTTTTGCTTCTATCCTTGCTTCCCTTTCCTCTGTCTCCCTGTACAGATTCCCAACCCCCTGCCATTTAGTTTAAACCCTCCCCAACAGCACGAGCAAACACGCCCCCGAGTGCATCGGTCCCGGTCCCGTTCAGGTGCAAACCGTCCAGTTTGTACTGGTCCCACCTCCCTCAGAACCGGTTCCAATGTCCCAGGAATTTGAATCCCTCCCCCATGCACCATTCCTCTAGCCACGTATTCATCTGAAATATCCTGCTATTTCTACTCTGACTAGCACGTGACACGGGGAGCAATCCTGCGATGACTACCTTTGAGGTCCTATTTTTTAATTTACCTCCTAACTTCCTATATTCAGCTTTAGGACCTCATCCTGCTTTTCTGGCCCATTGAATTAAATGTCTGATATAATGGTCCAGAAATTCGAGGCTTATCGGGTGAGTATGCGCTGCGCACTCACCCGTAAGACCTCTTGAAGTGCCGGTTTCCTGCATGCACTGCGCATGCGCGGGAAACCGGAACTTCCGTTATCATGAAGGGAGGGGTTCAGAGGTGAAACGCGTGTGCGAGAGAGGCTGCGCGCACATAGCGAACTTCGGTTTTTTTTCAGGTTTCTCCGGGCAGGTAAGTATGGAAGAAGCTGCGCTTAAAAAAGGAGGCGCAAAACCCGTTTTTTAATAAGGTAAGTGGTTAATTAATTAAAATTCAAAAACATTTTCAACAGGTTTATCTTTTTTAGATACTTTAAAGAAAGTTACGTTTCTTTTTGAACCGTTAAAAAGTATAATTAATTTTTTCAAAAATTAATTTTTTTTTAAAGTAGTTAATTTCTTTAAGTTATAGTTATTTTAAAAATGCGATATTTTTTTTAATTTACTTGAAATGTAAGTTTGGTTTTGGGGCCGATTTCAATTCATAGATTTGACAGCTCTTCCTGTCAAATCTATGAATGAAAATGCCCTGCTAGGATTGGCTCTCCATGGCCCACGTGATCACAGGGGACGCTTCGAACTAACTGCGCCCCTGGGACACGCAAGCCCTGCGCGCCGGCAGCTGGAGGAGGCCCAGGACCCGAAGTTCCCGTGTGCCCAAAATACAACGGCAGACGCGGTGGGTAAGTACGCGTGCGTTGCTTGCACCCGCAGGAAGCCGGAAAACCGAATTTCTGGCCCATTGTGCATTATGGGAAACAGAAGTTTAGTCTGAGTTAGAAACTCAAACAGGCGCATCACTGCAGACAGGTCGCCATGGCAACACATTCCATTCACTGAATCCATTGGTTGGAAACTCTAATGATATCAGGGAAAAAATAGTATTTTATTTACCACAATATAAGCTTAAACCGGATTGAGTAATAGAGTAGATTAGATTATATTATGTCATCTTTATAACTATAACTATTAAACTGTAAGAAATAACATCATTAACAGCTGGCAGGGTAGTTTAGGGATAAAGAGAAAATTACTGAAGAAAAGTAACTGCTGGGAAACAGGGAAAGTGTCCTTGTAAATCACAGATTAGAGAAGTTCCAGCTGTCTTTCTATTGCTTCCTGCCAAAACCCAGCAGAGAAGACAAAGAAGAGTCAGGTGCCAGGGATGGATCACTACAGGGTATAAAAGTGAGGGAATCCTGATGTAAGGGGGCAGTCGGTACTGGAGACACCGGAGATCAAGCTCAGGGCACCCGAGGTTCCATCCAGCGGGCTGACCTCGTGTAAGTTACTGTGGACACGCGGGACTTGCAAGTTTACTCTGATTGATGGATGAATGTAAGCTATGGTAGAGGATATAGAATCTGCTCATCTTATATTTCTAATGGGCAAAACTTCGGCACTTGCCGGGTGAGTACGCACTGTGTACTCACCCGCAAGGCCTCCTGAAGTTCCGGTTTCCTGTATGCACTGCGCATGCGCGGAAAACAGAAACTTTCGGTCTGGTGAAGGGAGCGGTTCAGAGATGAACCACGTGCACGGTAGAGGCTGCGTGCACGCAGCAAACTTAGGTTTTTTTCAGGTTTCTACGGGAGGGTAAGAATTGAAGAACCTGCGCTTTTAAAAAGGAGGCGCAGGACCCGTTTTCAACAAGGTAAGTGGTTAATTAATTATAATTTAATACATTTTTCAACAGGTTTATCTTTTTTAGATACTTTAAAGAAAGGTAAGTTTATTTTTAGCACTGTTAAAAAGTATTTTAATTTTTTCAAAAATTAAAATTTTTATTTAAAGTAGTTAATTTATTTAACTTATATTTATTTTATAAATGTGATGGTTTTATTTTAAATTTGTTTGCAGTTTATCTGTTCTTTTGGGGCCGATTTCAATTTATAGATTTGACAGGTCTTCCTGTCAAATTGATTAATGAAAGATGGTCTGCTGTCATTGGCTCTCCATGGCCCACGTGATCCCAGGGGACGCACTAACTACGCCCCTGGGACACGCAAGCACTGCGCGCCGGCACTTGGAGCAGGCCCAGGAGCTGAAGTTCCCGTTGGCCCAGAGGTCAACGGCAGGCGCGGTAGGTAAGTGCGCGCGCGATCCTTACCCCCGCGGCAAGCCAGCGAGGCGAATTTCAGGGCCATTAAATTTTCCGACACTAGACTCTCGAACCTGTCAATTCATAAGACAAGGCATTAATTAGAATCTTATACGCCTACTCCTTTTAAAGGTTTAGCATTTAGTGAACATTACATCCCCCTTTGCTTCATCCCAAAATGAATCTCCTCACATTTCTCCACGATAAATTTCATCGATCGTCTACCTGCCCCATTTACTAACCTGTGGATTCACATTCTCAGTGTGTGGGCAAGTATTGAGCCAGTCCTCCCATCGCTCACACACCAGTATCTTCACAAGGGAAATAAACCATTGAAATGTTCCGTGGGTGGAGAGGGATTTTGTCATCGTACCAATTTGTGACACACCAGCGAGTTTACATGTGACTGCAGGGGTTGGATTCCGCTGTTATTAATCATATTCAGGACTTTTTAATATTCTGGGCAAACTTCATGTAAACCAAATGGTAATGGGTCAGGTTCAACCTTGGCATTGAAAGGCCTGACCAGTGATTGATAAAGTTTTCATAACTCCCTTGTTTTTGTTCTCTATGCCTCTATATATAAAGCCCAAATTTATGTCCGCTTTTTCACAGCCTTTTCAACTTGTCCTGCCTCCTTCAATGAATGTGTCCGTACACCCTCAGGTCTCTCTGTTCCTGCAGTCCCTTTAAATTGTACCATATTGATAATCACTTCACTTAGGGTTCTGTTCGAGTTTGTGGGGGATTTTGCGAAGCCTACAGAGCCATTGATCCACGTTTACTGACGACACTGTTAGATGGCACAATAAATAGTGGAGATGGATTCAGTACTAAACGAATGCCTGGAGTGCAAAAAGGGCATAAAGATGAGAAAGAAAAAAATCGAGTTGAATATGGAAAATAAATAATTTGTTTCGTTTTAGCTACATTGAGACAAAAAGGTGAAACTTTGGATGAAGTGGGGCCACTGAATGTGTGCTCGGGTGAGGGCCTGATAACTGATGCTGCACAGGCTGCAAAAGGTCTAAGTATCAGTTTTGCTTCAGTTTCTACCAAGGAGGGAACGGGTTGTTTATTTGATCTGGAAATGGGAACTAGAGGGTGTTTCAGAGGTAAGCTGTGACACTATTCACATTACCACCAGCATGGTTGCCGAACAGCTGTGCAATCTTAAAATGAACCAATCTCAGGGGCCGGGTAAGATTCACCTGAGGATCCTTGTGGAGAAAAGGGAGAACATTGCAGGAACTCGGGCATCAATCTGGGAGAAATTATTGAATGCTGGAGAGGTGCCTGGGACTGGAGGAAGAGCAGATGCTGAGACTATATTCTAAAATTAAGGTTCCAAAATTGACCCGGGAAACTGCAGACCAGTGAGTTAGAGGCCCATTGGGGGTAAAATCATGGACACCCTGATTAAAGATAAGAGCATGGAGCATCGGGGTGGAAACATCATCTTACAATATAACCAGGGGAGGCCTTGCCAATCTAGTTCACTAGTTCTCTTTGAGCGTGTGACAAGGAGCTGGACAGGGGCCAGGCAGTGGGTGAGGTTTACTTGGCTTCAGTCAGGCCTTTTATACACTTCCTCTGGAAACGCTGCTCCTGAAAATAAAGATCGTGAGAATCAGTGGGAATATTTTACAAGGGATGTGTAATTAGTGCACCGATAGTACCCAGAGAGCGGTGATACAGGGATTGTCATCGGACTGGGAGAATGTTACCAGTGGGGTCCCACAGAGAGCTTTTTGGACGTCTTCTGTTTAATATCTTTATCAATCATCTGGAACGAGGAGTCACAACGTTTTCAGATGAAACAAAACTGGTGAATGAGGCAGACTGCAAAGCTGAAGAGGATAAACTACAGGAGGATTTAAATACTGGGGAATTGGGCAGACAGGCGACAGATGTCATTCAATGTAGAGAAAGGCAAAGTGCGTCACATGGAGACAAGGAATCCAGGAAGGGACTATCACTTAAACGAAAATAAATGAATCTCCATTGAAAGTGAAAGAGATCTGTGAGTCTTATTGACAATAAATTTAAACTAACGCAACAATGAGTAAAGCAAATCAGACGTTGGGCTTTATAAAAGGTTCATAATTGAGCCGAGATAGCGAGGTAATCCTGCCCCACTTTATAAATCATTTTCTCAACCGGGCTCTGACTACTGTGTACAGTTCTGGACACCACAGGGTATTGCAGCTATTGAACGAACACGTAAGAGAGTGACCAGAATTACCGGAGGATGGAGGGATTGGATTGTGAGGAGCGAATCTGTAAATTGAGCAAGTTCTCCCTGGAAAGAGAATGTCGAGAGGTTACATGATTGCTGTTTTTAGGATTCTAAAGGAAACAGATAATGTCGAGCATGACAAATCATTTTCCCTTGTCCAGACAGTAGAACCAGAGGACACGCCTGCGCTTGAAGGGGGTCAATTCAAACCCAATCTGCTGAAACACTATTTCAGTGAGTGAGTGGTCAATCTATGGACAGGCTGCCAAGGGAGACGGTGGAAGCAGTTAGTCTCGATTCACTCAGATGCAAATTAAATAGATATCATTCCTAGTATAACTCTTGGGACACAGTGTGTGAGTAATTAGAGGCATAACATGTGGTAAGTGCAGTGTGCTCGGAAGAAACAGGTGACTGTGGTCCTATGGTTCCTAAAGCTCTCCACCACTGGGGTTTTCCTCGCCTCATGTCTGGGTCTGTTGTAGACTAATCGATAGAGATTGAATGCTGTGACTAGGCAACAACTTCATTATCATTGTATCGGGCAACTACCAGGATGTTAGAAAGCGAACTAGACTGGAGTGCATAAAGGATAGTGAAGATAATATTCTCATTTAATTCGATAAGTTTCCTATTTGTATAATTATAATGATTATTGTTTGTGCCCCTTTACAAAATTCGTTAGATCAATTTTATGTTGTTCAATGGCAATGGGGGTGTCGTCCTAATTGTCCACTTAAAAGAGCAGAAAGTGACCTGAATTGTCGTTTGTCTTTATCCTCCAGCAATTCCTCTGTTCCTGTGTTTCTGGACACAGGAGTGCGGCTGTGGGGCGGTGCCCATTGAGCGGAGAACAATGCGTGGGGACAGCGCGTGCTCCCATTTCAGAGCGTATCCGACCCTCAAGATCCAAACCATTCCCAGGAGGGACATTGGGTCCCTTCATTAAACAGTTAAACTTGATATCCAATCACTGATCAGAGGTCGGACTCCACATGAATGTAGAGATACTCCAGGGCCCTCGGGGCTGGTGAGAAGGTACCAGGCCTGAGTCAGCACCGACAAGAGAACTGGAAACTAACTGAGAACGGGTTACAACACTGAATTGTGCGCTGATGCAGTGTTCCTCATACATTCTTAATTTCACATTGGGTAAGAATCTTAGAGTGAGTGACTGTGTATCTGGGAGGGGAGGCCGTGTCTGACACGAACAAGAAGAGCATAACATGTGTTGATGAAAAATGAATTCACTCGAGCCTGTCTCAAAGCAGAAGATCGCAGTTTATTTAACAGAGCGTCTCGGAGAAGAGACATAGACCCCGCCGTCTAGTGATACACTTCTCGTCGTTACAGTGGTATCGAAACTTCTTTTATACATTATAGTGTCGGGTACGCAAATTCATTACTTACAAATGTCTTCACCCAATCACATTCCTCCAGCAACTAGCGCCTAATTATAATCTGCACTTTAAGCTATATTTTTACTTCCCTAACGAAACTATAAACATACTATTATTGTCTTAGTGGGTCTCGCAAGTATGCATGTTGACCACAGACATTACTCATCGCACTGTGTCAGCGAAACCATTCTGCATTTACGAATTTACCTTTTATAGTACATTCTTTAACTTACATTCTTTAACTTTCACATTGCTGCTTTAAGGCCTTTAATTTTTACTCTAACTGTCCCTCCTGTTGGTTCCTGATCAAAACTCCTTTTGTGACAGGGAACAAGCATTACGGATTTCTGGTAATGTAAGTAGAAACTTTTGCATTCCAGGGGCTCACAGTCCGTTAGTCAGACTGTGGCATCCTTGTATTGGGACTCATATCCACACATCTCTCTCTCCGGGTGTCACTTCATTAACCATCATGACACTTACAGCAGGCCGTGACATTTGAGTGCAACAACATTTTAACAATAGGGCCAGACCATACATCACTAATTTTATAACAAAGAACAAAATCAATCCTTGTACTAATGATGTCCCGAGTGATCCGAACCATCCAGTTGCCCAGCCCCAAAGGGTGGATGCCGGAGGTTGTTTTAATTTCTTTAATTCTTCCTGTATGTGTTCTGCCAAGTTAGTTATTGCTTCCGAGTTATCTGGTATGTAGGTACAACATTCTGTACCTTTTAGGGCACAGGTTCCCCCTTTTTCTGCCAACACATAGTCAAGGGCCATCCGATTTTGTAGAGCTACTGTGCGGAGGGCTACCATCTCTACATTAACCTTAACTAGGGCTTCAGCTGTATTGTTGGCCAGCTGCTCCAAGACGGAGGCCAGGTTAATGGATTCCCTTGCCAATTTACCCGCTCCATACCCGGGGCAACCAGGGATAAGCCCTATGACCGCACACGAATTGAGTCCCGTTGTAGGGGGTATACTTATTTATCTGGGGGTCCCATTGTACTGAAAAGTCACCGCTTTTGTTTATTGACGGGAGTTTCACACTACCCGTTTCACCAGGCAAGACAATGTTATATGCGCAGTTAATGTAGCCCACAATAGGATGTGTCGGTCGTCCCCTCTTTACGAGACATAGTCCCCCCCTTTGTCCCTTCTTACTCCTCGTTCTCAGGAACGGTGGTAGATAGGAATCGTTATATGTTGACCGTGTCCACCCACTACAATAATCTGGGTTGTACCCATGACGTTGGAGCTTTGCTATAGTTCTGCTGTCTGTCTTGGCTTCATAACAGCCCACACTTGTGCATCCTGCTCTAACTCCAAACATCCAACTGACCGTCTCATCATCACTAAGTGGGATTGGTTGTAGGGGGACTCCTTCCTCCGAGTGCGTGGGGACATGGGCGCAGACCCAACAGCTGGCAACATCAACTCTCTTGGCATACGTGTATGACATATATAAAAAGGTGTTCACCCGTAACCCTCTTTTGGCCCGTGGGGGTACTCTAGCCTGAGTCCTCCCGAGGCTACATATTATGATTATACAAACTAGCAAACTACACATGATATTGCGTAACACGTTCATCTTATCACTTTATCTTAACAATGTCCCAAAGGCTATATCGCCAACCGAACCGCTTTGTTGCTTGTAGATTCTATTTTCCTGTGGGGGTGAATAGATTACTGTCATTAGGCTGGTTCCTCGATAATAATCATTTGGACTCCCTCCTCCTGCTCGACAGGTAGGAGTCGATGGGATTGTTCCCATACATGCTTCACGATACTTCCCAGGGTGTATCCCATTAGGATAATGCATATTGTCCATACCAACGTTTGTACCAGCACCCACTCCCATTCTTTGTATTGTCTAGCGTATTCTTCACTTCCCACAAAAGGTACTTGCTCTGATGTAGCCATTTTAAAGCTGGCGAAAGGTCACAGACTTTTAGCTGTGTCCAGTGCTTCCATCGTCCCATGCCCTTCATCTCAATGCAAGCACACGTATCTCCACTAATTAGAATCTGATATGATCCTGACCATTTTGGGGCAAACCCGGGTTTCCCTGGTAAACCTTTAACCATTACCTTAGTCCCGGCTGTAGGGATATATGGGAACGTGGTCAATTCTAAATCCTTATCCTTTTCTTCCTGTCTGTCCCGCGTTTGCTGCCTCATTTCCTTTAATTGACTGCTTAATTCGAGGACATACCTTCGGAGCTTATCCTTTGGAGGACCCACATCCTCTCCTCCAGTTATTATGCCATGGGGGAGTTTTATTGCCCTCCCCGTCATTAGCTCATATGGTGATAAGCCCGTTGTTCGGTTTGGGGTGGATCTTAGTTTCATTAAGACTGCTGGTAACAAATCTACCCACTGTTGATGTTGGTCCCCTAAAGCCTTGGCTAAGGCTGTTTTCAAGGTTCGGTTCATTCGTTCCACCATTCCAGAACTTTGGGGATGGTACAGAATGTGGAATTTCTGCTTTATGCCCATCCACTTGCATACATTCTTCACTACTGCTCCCGTAAAGTGAGTTCCCTGATCTGAGTAAATTTAGATCGGTGTTCCCCACCTGGGAATTATTTATTCTGCCATTATTCGTGCCACGGTGGTAGCAGTATAGTTACGGGTTGGGAATGCCTCGACCCACCTAGTAAACTGATCTATTATTACCAGGCAATACCTCTTAGCCCTTGACTTGGGGAGGGGTCCGGTGAAGTCTATTTGTATATTTTCCCATGGGCCCCTCGGCCGTGGTTGGTGGACCATCCGTATCTTAACGGGTTGTCCTGTTTTGAGGTCGCCCATACTGACTTAATTGCCTTGCATATAATCCCATAGTCTCCTTCCTCCTTCCAGTCCCGGGCCACGAGTTTTGCACTTCCTACTGTTGCCAAATGGAAAAGTGGCTTTCCCCAGTTTACTTTGTTCCCGTCTCCCTGTACCCAGGTTAACTTTCCTTGTCGTGAATCTTTTAACAAATTAAATTCTTTTAACAAATCTATCCCTAAGATAGTCCCCTCACTGTTTGGGCATACATAAAATTGTGCGGGTAATAGTCGTCCCGCTAATTCCAATACTTTTACCTCACTTTTAAATGCATGTAAACGCTCCCCTCTCAACCCCACTATGTCTATCCTTTTTTTGGTGAGGGGAAGGAGTAAATCAGTAATGGATCTAACATATCGCACTGTTGGCCCCCTAACAGTGCCGTTACATAGACTCTGGGATCTTCCTTTTTTGTCCAACACCTCTCAGTTGAATGTCCTGGTCTTGCGCAATTAGCACATACTGGTCGGTTTTGTTTGAGGGCCCTACATTCTTTTGCCATATGACCCAACTTCCCACATTTAAAACAAGCCCCTTTTTTTCTTTGGGACAGTTCCCGTATACCTGCGGCACCTACTCTTTCTTGTTTTATTACTGGTGTTCGTTCCGCCTCTTTGGCATCTATGTGACATGCCCACTGGACCGCCGCATCATATGTATTCGACGCCACTATTCCCATTTTTAATATCGCTTGGTGGGATTGGGACAACCCGTCCTTAAACATTTGAATAAAGGGCTGGTCTGTCATCTGGGGATCTGCTTGTCCCGATGATTCCTGGTATTCGACGAACAATCGTTCGCCATAATCACGACTGCTTTCACCTTTCCGCTGTTTTATCATCAATATACGACCCCAATTTGGTAAGAATCCTCCTAAGGCCGCCTGGACCGCTGTTTTAAAGGGGTTATAGGCCGCGAGTTGGGCCGCCTTGTCCGCAATTAAGGCGATACGGCCGGTCCAGCCACCGTCTTGGTGGCCGTTTTGGTTATCCACCTCCCTCCATTTATCAGCTGGGCATTTAGCCCGTACTAGCTGGTGGATGTCCCGAGGATGGAGTTCGTGGATATCCCACATCTCCTCGAGATTTCTCCAAAATTCCCCATTTGTGCTACGGGGCTTCAATGTTCCCAAATCTTTCAATATTGTTTGTTATTCTAAGGGGCTAAAAGCTTGGTACTTGGCTGTGGGATTTTGTACCGTTCCCCCTCTTTTTAAAGGGGCTGCCTTGACTACGTTTGGGTTCTTTTTGTGTACTTCCCTAATATCTATTTCTTCCACCTGTGCACTGGCTACGTTTTCTTCAACCATTTCTTGTTCAAGAGCTTACTGTGCTGCTAAATCAGCGGCATGGTTCCCTCTTTGTTCCTGATTTTGTATTTTCTGGTGCGCCTTTATTTCTATTACTGCTGCTACTGTTGGAGCCTTTGCAGCTTCCAAGAGGGCCTCTATCCGCTGCTATTATGACAAAATTTGGTATATAACGCCGACTGTAATTAAAGAGTCCTAACACTTTTCTGACCTCACCTTACCGAGACGGGTCTTGGCATCTCTTGGATCGCCTTCCGTCGGTCTTGTGGCATGGTCCTTACCCCCTGGGACAATTGTTGTCCCAAATATGTGACCGTAGTCTGCCCAATCTGTGCCTTTTTCGGGTTTACTATAAACCCTCCTGTTTCTAGGGATTGCAGAACCACCACCAGGGCGGCGGCATGCACTCTGCTGTCTTCTGATGCTATCAAAAGATCTTCTACATATTGTAACTCTTGTTCTAATTCAAGAATTCTTTTATTTTTACTTGCAAGTCTAGTGTGGAGTCGCTGCACCTTGTTCGTTAATGCGACTTATTGGTTTACTAGTATTACCCTCACCTTTACGTCTTTTCTGTTTTTGACCATCTACCACTCTCTTTTACCTTCTTATCAACTAAACCCTTCCGGTCCTCTGCATAGAACCTAGTAAGGGACCCCATTGGTCCCCTTTCTATTTCTTTCCCCGACGCCATTTGTAGTCCAACTTACAGTCTTACCAAATGCTGAGTTCCTCTACTCGAGCTTGTTCTTGATACTTTAATGACCTTCAAGCGGTTAATTAGTCACAACACACATATATATTTGCTGACTTCACGATCTCAGGGTGCTTTGGAGCCTCTACACCTACTTGATCCTGGCCGTCACGTGGGACTACGTCCTGTTAATTCAGGCTCAGGCTAGGTGTTTGAGACAGGTGCCCTCCTTGTCCGTGTCATTTCGTCACTCACTCATTCCTTCGCGACATCTATTGCTACACATTGTTCCATTTAGTACTTGCGATCCACACTCGCACAACTCTGTTCTCCTACCTCTCACAGACTTTACTTGATTCGTGATGCTACGTCACTGTCCCTCCGCCTTTCCAGGTGACTCAATTTCTGGACGGTCAAAATTGATTTCTCGTCCGGGTTCACCGGTGCGGGCGGTCTTTCAGTTCTGGAGCATCCTGCCGACTACGCCAATTGTTGATGAAAAATGAATTCACTCGAGTTTGTCTCAAAGCAGAAGATCACAGTTTATTTAACAGAGACCTCTGGGAGAAGAGCCATAGACCCCGCGGTCTAGTGGTCCCCTTCTCGTCGTTACAGTCGTATCGAAACTTCTTTTATACATTATAGGGTTGAATACGCAATTCATTACATACAAATGTCTTCACCCAGTCACATACCCCCAGCAACAAGCGCCTAATTATAATCTGCACTTTAAGCTATATTTTTACTTCCCTAACGAAACTATAAACATGCTATTATTGTCTTAGTGGGCCTCACAATTACGCATGTTGACCACAGACATTACTCATCGCACTGTGTCAGCGAAACCATTCTGCATTTACGAATTTACCTTTTATAGTATATTCTTTAACTTACATTCTTTAACTTTCACATTGCTGCTTTAAGCCCTATAATTTTTACTCTAACACATGGAATATAAGGAACAATCCATGATATAATTTACTATTTTCATAATTTCAATAATTTAACAATTAGACTCAGTGGATATTTCACCCCATTCTTTAACTCCTCTCTGAATTTACTTTGGGTCCCTGCATAAATAAAGGGGTTGATGCAGGAACTCAAAAGCTGAAGCATAAATCCACTTTCCTCCAGAATAAAATTTGATTTCTTGGAACTAGAACCGGAGAAGTAAGTAACTCGCAATCCGGACATCGAGGAAAGTTATAAGAAACAGCAACCATAAAAGGATGAAACTGCCCTAGATACAGAAGAGTAAGACGATTGACTTTCTCCGGCTCTCCATCTCTGGGTCACTCTGATTCTCTCCATTGCTGTGGGCCCGGAGTCTCCTGCAGGCTCTATTGGCCGCTAGAATGTGTCTGACGGTCAATGCATTGAGCAGCAAAATCAGAATGAATGGGAGACACGGGGTTAAAAGGCGGTGCGTCCAGTCAAATATGGCCCATGCAGGTGTGGTATAAAATATTAATTTTCCGTTGCAGAGCCAAGGTACATCGTTAATTATAAATAAAGGCTGATACACAAAGTACCAGGGGATGATTCTAACACAGCTCAGTGTACACACCGTTCCGAGAACCACAGCCGCCGTTTTCTCGGTGCAATATTTCGTTTTCAGCTTCTGGCAACAGATGGCTACATATCGATCAAAGGTGAAAGCGACCGTTACCCAGACAGAACAGTCTCTGGCTACATAAGTTAGCACAGAACTGAGACTGCAGACCGGAGTGATGGACAGGAAACTGAAAGGGAAATAAATACCGGCAATCCGGTTTAATACCACAGCCGTGATAATGACCAGGAGATCCGTCACCGCCATTGATACCAGGTACAGAGTGATACATCTGGAGAGACCGCACCTTCCTCGGGACAGGATCACAATCACTGCCAAGTTAGCTGTAAAACAGACAGACAGACAGTCAGTGAATAAGTGACTGAGAGAGAGAAAGGGAGAGAAGACAATACCGGAAATACTCACAGCTCATGCAGCGTCTGCGAAGAGAGAACAGAGTCAGAGTTTCTGGTCGGTAACCTTTTGTTCTATCAGAGAAAGGCCCCTCCTACAATGCAACGCTCCCTCAGCACTGCATTGCGCTGTCAGGATAAACTATGGGCTTAGTACTAGACCGGACATTGAACTTACAAAATTGGGAATCAGATCCGAGAGAGGTTATCAGTTATGCGTCCTCACTCAATGAGGAGTAAAGAACCAGGACGAGAACATATGAGGCATTGGTAGGTCTAAGGAGCAGTAATACAGTATCTACACCGATTTAACAGAGAAATGCCGTTCACAGTGGAGCACAAGGTGCACAATAGAAAGACATGTACACAGTGATAACAGTGTGATAATTAACTCTCAGTGACAGTGTCAGTAACACAATAGAACTCCAAGTACACAGTGATAACATTGTGATAATTAACCCATAGTAACAGTGTCAATAACACAATAGAACTCCATGTACACAGTGATAACAGTGTGATAATTCACCCACAGTAACAGTGTCAATAACAGTGTAGGAAGCGGAGGACAGAGAGGTCAGATTGGGAGCAAGATGGAGAATTAAAATGACAAGCGTCCGAAAGCTCAGGGTCAAGTTTATTGGCTGAACGCAGGTGTCCAGCAAAGCGATCACCCAATTTGTGTTTGTTTTCTCCAATGTACAGGAGACCGCATCGTGACCACCGGATACAGTATACTAAATTCAAAGAATTAGAATTACATATATGTACACAGTTATAATAGTGTGATAATACAACTGACCGGGAAATACCAAAAATACAACAGGAAATATATGTACACAGTTATAATAGTGTGATAATACCACTCACAGTGAAATACCAATAACACAAGAGGAAATATATGCACACCAGTAAGATAGTGTGATAACACCATTCACAGTGTAACACTAATAACACAATGGGAAATATATGTACAGACTGATAATAGGAGCAGTGATGCAGTTAAACATTGATACCCATAACTAGTAACTAACTCCAATACTTTACCTGGAACGCCGATAGCTGCAATGACGGGATAGTAAAGGGCAAACACCAGACCTTTTGGTATCCCGTGCATTTCTCTCAGAAGCTCTCAGCGCGCTCCGCACTAAACTCACAGATTGTCACATTTATACCTGATGTCAGACTCCAGGGAGATAATCAGATGGCTTGATCTTTCATATTAATTACGCTAATTGAAACAAACAGATTAGTGCAGCTGCTGCCAGGATGGTGTTTATGTTTTGATGGAATAGAATGTCTTTAAATAACACTGACCCGGCTCCGAAGTGAAATACTCAGAGATTACAGTACAATCCCGGTTACATTTCTTCATATAATCTGGGGGTTCATATCCACAGATCTCTGAAGGTTGCCACTCAAGTGGATAGAGCAGTAAAGAAGGCCTATAGTGTGGTAGCGTTTATTAACAAGGGGTTTGAGTTTAAGAACCGTGAGGTGATGCTGCAACTGTACAGGACCTTGGTGAGACCACATTTGGAATATTATGTGCAGTTCTGGTCACCTCACTATAGGAAGGACGTGGAAGCATTGGAAAGAGTGCAAAGGAGATTTACCAGGAAGCTGCCTGGTTGGGGGGGGAGGTCTTATGAGGAAAGATTGAGGGAGCTAGGGCTTTTCTCTTTAGAGCGGAGGAGGATGTGAGGCGACTTAATAGAGGTTTATAAGATGATGAGGGGGATAGATAGAGTGGATGTTCAGAGACTATTTCATCGGGTGGATGTAGCTGTTACAAGGGGGCATATCTATAAGATGCATGGGGGGAGATATAGAAGGGATGTCCGAGGTAGATTCTTTACTCAGAGAGTGGTTGGGGTGTGGAATGGACTGCCTGCTGTGATAGTGGAGTCGGACACTTTAGGAACTTTCAAGCGTTTATTGGAGTGGGCTAGCTTGATCTTGGTTTCGGACAATGCTCGGAACAACATCGAGGGCCGAAGAGCCTGTACTGTGCTGTACTGTTCTATGTTATATGTTCTAACATAATACAACGCTAAATAAGAGATTGCAATGGTGAGAGTGAGCAGTATACAGGAGGATTCAAGGGTGTAAACCAGTTAATGCTGAGTTAAGATGTCTCAGCACAATCTATAATTAACCAGAGTAACTCTGGTCCTGCCGCCTGAAAACGCGGCCAGGTTCTCGGTCATGGTCATTATCCAGCTCCATCCGGGTAAGCACGGGTCACGTGCAGATATCTTCAAATCCCTCTGAGAGTGTACACCCACTTTAAACAACTGTCTCTGTATTCAGTGTGGACAGGTCCAGTTCAGCACATTTGTATTCGGTGTGGACAAGTCCAGTTCAGCACAGTTACATTCAGTGTGGACAGGTCCAGTTCAGCACATTTGTATTCAGTGTGGACAGGTCCAGTTCAGCACATTTCTATTCGGTGTGGACAGGTCCAGTTCAGCACAGTTACATTCAGTGTGGACAGGTCCAGTTCAGCACATTTGTATTCAGTGTGGACAGGTCAAGTTCAGCACATTTGTATTCGGTGTGGACAGGTCCAGTTCAGCACAGCTACATGCAGTGTGGACAGGTACAGTTCAGCACATTTGTATTCAGTGTGGACATGTACAGTTTAGCACAGTTACATTCAGTGTGGACAGGTCCAGTTCAGCACAGTTACATTCAGTGTGGACAGGTCCAGTTCAGCACAGTTACGTTCAGTTTTGATAGGTCCAGTCAAGCGCAGTTAAATTCAGTGTGTTCAGGTCCAGTTCAGTACAGTTACATTCAGTGTGTTCAGGTCCAGTTCAGCACAGTTACATTCAGTGTGCACAGGTCCAGTTCAGCACAGTTACATTCAGTGTGCACAGATCCAGTTCAGCACGGTTACATTCAGTGTGGCGAGGTCCAGTTCAGCACAGTTACATTCAATGTGGACAGATCCAGCTCAGCGCAGTTACATTCAGTGTGTTCAGGTCCAGTTCAGCACAGTCACAATCAGTGTGTTCAGGTCCAGTTCAGCACAGTTACATTCAGTGTGGAGAGGTCCAGTTCAGCACCGTTACATTCAATGTGGACAGGCCGTGTTCAGCACAGTTACATTCAGTGTGGACAGGTCCAGTTCAGCACAGTCACATTCAGTGTGGACAGGTCCAGTTCAGCACAGTTACATTCAGTGTGGAGATGTCCAGTTCAGCACAGTTACATTCAATGTGGACAGATCCAGCTCAGCACAGTTGCATTCAGTGTGGACAGGTCCAGTTCAGCACAGTTACATTCAATGTGGACAGGTCCAGTTAAGCACAGTTACATTCAGTGTGGACAGGTCCAGTTCAGCACCGTTACATTCAGTGTGGACAGGTCCAGTTCAGCACAATTACATTCAGTATGGACAGTTCCAGTTCTGCACCGCTACATTCAATGTAGACTGGTCCAGTTCAGCACGGTTACATTCAGTGTGGAGAGGTCATGTTCAGCACAGTTACATTCAGTGTGGACAGGTCCAGTTCAGCACAATTACATTCAGTGTGGACAGTTCCAGTTCAGCACCGTTACATTCGGTGTGGACAGGTCCAGTTCAGCACGGATACATTCAGTGTGGACAGGTCCAGTTCAGCACAGTTACATTCAGTGTGGACAGGTCCAGTTCAGCAAAGTTACGTTCAATGTAGACAGATCCAATTCAGCACGGTTACATTCAGTCTGGACATTTCCAGTTCAGCACAGCTACATTCAGTGTGGACAGATCCAGTTAAGCACATTTCCATTCAGTGTGGACAGATCCAGTTCAGCACTGTTACATTCAGTGTGGACAGGTCCAGTTCAGCACAGTTACATTCAGTGTGGACAGCTGTAGTGCAGCACAGTTACATTCAGTGTGAACAGATGCAATTCAGCACAGTTACATTCAGTGTGGACAGTTCCAGTTCAGCACAGTTACATTCAGTGTGGACAGATCCAGTTCAGCACTGTTACATTCAGTGTGGACAGATCCAGTTCAGCCCATTTACATTCTTTGTGGACAACTGTATTTCAGCAAACTTACATTCAGTGTGGAGAGCTGTAGTTCAGCACAGTTACATTCAGTGTGGACAGATCCAATTCAGCACAGTTACATTCAGTGTGGACAGGTCCAGTTCAGCACAGTTACATTCAGTGTGGTCAGATCCTGTTCAGCACAGTTACATTCAGTGTAGACAGGTCCAGTTCAGCACAGTTACATTCAGTGTGGTCAGATCCAGTTCAGCACAGTTACATTCAGTGTGGACAGCTGTAGATCAGCAGTTACATTCCGTGTGGACAGATCCAGTTCAGCACAGTTAAATTCATTGTGGACAGCTGTAGTTCAGCACAGTTACATTCAGTGTGGACAGATCCAATTCAGCAGTTACATTCAGTGTAGACAGGTCCAGTTCAGTACAGTTACATTCAGTGTAGACAGGTCCACTTCAGCACAGTTACATTCAGGAGACAGTTCCAGTTCAGCACGGTTACATTCAGTGTGGACAGGTCCAGTTCAACACAGTTACAGACAGTGTGGACAGATCCAACTCAGCACAGTTACATTCAGTGTGGACAGCTGTAGTTCAGCACAGTTACATTCAGTGTGGACAGATCCAATTCAGCACAGTTACATTCAGTGTGAACAGGTCCAGTTCAGCACAGTTACATTCAGTGTGGACAGGGCCAATGCAGCACAGTTGCATTCATAAAATCATAGAATTTTAGAAATTTACAGCACAGAGGGGAGCCATCTCGGCCCGTCGTGTCCTTCGCCGATCGACAAAGAGCTATCGAGTCTAATCCCACTTTCGATCCCTTGGCCCATAGGCCTGTACGTTTCGGCACTTCAAGTGCACATCCAATCACAATTTAAATGTATTGAGGGTTTCTGCCTCTACCACCCTTACAGGCAGTGAGGTCAAGACACACACCGCCCTCAGCTGAAGAAATTTCCCCTCAAATCCCCTCTAAATCGCCTACCAATTACCTTAAATCTATTCCTCCTAGTTGTTTACCCCTCTGCTAAGTGAAATATGTCCTTCCTATCCACTCTATCTAGGCCATCATAATTTTATACACCTCAATATTGTCTCCCCTCAGCCTCCACTGTTCCAAAGAAAACAAACACAGCCTGTCTAATCTTTCCTCATAGTTAAAATTCTCCAGTCCAGGCAACATCCAAGTAAATCTCCTCTGTAACTTCTCTAGCGCAATCACATCATTCCTGTAATTTGGTGACCAGAACTGCACGCTGTATTCTTGCTGTTGCCTAACTACTGTTTTATTCAGTTCCAGCATAACCTCCATGCTCTTACATTCTAAGCCTCGGCTAATAAAGGCAGATAATCCGTATACCATCTTAACCACCATATCTGCCTAGGCCTGCTACCGTCAGGGATCCGTGGACCTACACTCCAAGACCCCTTTGTTCCTCTACACTTCTCAGTATCCTACAAGTTCGTGTTGACTGGTCCAATTAATCCCGGCTTCATTCAGTGTATTAGGCCCAGTTCGGCACAGTTATATTCAGTGTGGCCAGGTCCAGATTAACACGGTTACATTCAGTCTGGACAGGTCCAGTTCAGCACCGTTACATTCAATGTGGACAGGCCGTGTTCAGCACAGTTACATTCAGTGTGGACAGGTCCAGTTCAGCACAGTCACATTCAGTGTGGACAGGTCCAGTTCAGCACAGTTACATTCAGTGTGGAGATGTCCAGTTCAGCACAGTTACATTCAATGTGGACAGATCCAGCTCAGCACAGTTGCATTCAGTGTGGACAGGTCCAGTTCAGCACAGTTACATTCAATGTGGACAGGTCCAGTTAAGCACAGTTACATTCAGTGTGGACAGGTCCAGTTCAGCACCGTTACATTCAGTGTGGACAGGTCCAGTTCAGCACAATTACATTCAGTATGGACAGTTCCAGTTCTGCACCGCTACATTCAATGTAGACTGGTCCAGTTCAGCACGGTTACATTCAGTGTGGAGAGGTCATGTTCAGCACAGTTACATTCAGTGTGGACAGGTCCAGTTCAGCACAATTACATTCAGTGTGGACAGTTCCAGTTCAGCACCGTTACATTCGGTGTGGACAGGTCCAGTTCAGCACGGATACATTCAGTGTGGACAGGTCCAGTTCAGCACAGTTACATTCAGTGTGGACAGGTCCAGTTCAGCAAAGTTACGTTCAATGTAGACAGATCCAATTCAGCACGGTTACATTCAGTCTGGACATTTCCAGTTCAGCACAGCTACATTCAGTGTGGACAGATCCAGTTAAGCACAGTTACATTCAGTGTGGACAGATCCAGTTCAGCACTGTTACATTCAGTGTGGACAGGTCCAGTTCAGCACAGTTACATTCAGTGTGGACAGCTGTAGTGCAGCACAGTTACATTCAGTGTGAACAGATGCAATTCAGCACAGTTACATTCAGTGTGGACAGTTCCAGTTCAGCACAGTTACATTCAGTGTGGACAGATCCAGTTCAGCACTGTTACATTCAGTGTGGACAGATCCAGTTCAGCCCATTTACATTCATTGTGGACAACTGTATTTCAGCAAACTTACATTCAGTGTGGAGAGCTGTAGTTCAGCACAGTTACATTCAGTGTGGACAGATCCAATTCAGCACAGTTACATTCAGTGTGGACAGGTCCAGTTCAGCACAGTTACATTCAGTGTGGTCAGATCCTGTTCAGCACAGTTACATTCAGTGTAGACAGGTCCAGTTCAGCACAGTTACATTCAGTGTGGTCAGATCCAGTTCAGCACAGTTACATTTAGTGTGGACAGCTGTAGATCAGCAGTTACATTCCGTGTGGACAGATCCAGTTCAGCACAGTTAAATTCATTGTGGACAGCTGTAGTTCAGCACAGTTACATTCAGTGTGGACAGATCCAATTCAGCAGTTACATTCAGTGTAGACAGGTCCAGTTCAGTACAGTTACATTCAGTGTAGACAGGTCCACTTCAGCACAGTTACATTCAGGAGACAGTTCCAGTTCAGCACGGTTACATTCAGTGTGGACAGGTCCAGTTCAACACAGTTACAGACAGTGTGGACAGATCCAACTCAGCACAGTTACATTCAGTGTGGACAGCTGTAGTTCAGCACAGTTACATTCAGTGTGGACAGATCCAATTCAGCACAGTTACATTCAGTGTGAACAGGTCCAGTTCAGCACAGTTACATTCAGTGTGGACAGGGCCAATGCAGCACAGTTGCATTCATAAAATCATAGAATTTTAGAAATTTACAGCACAGAGGGGAGCCATCTCGGCCCGTCGTGTCCTTCGCCGATCGACAAAGAGCTATCGAGTCTAATCCCACTTTCGATCCCTTGGCCCATAGGCCTGTACGTTTCGGCACTTCAAGTGCACATCCAATCACAATTTAAATGTATTGAGGGTTTCTGCCTCTACCACCCTTACAGGCAGTGAGGTCAAGACACACACCGCCCTCAGCTGAAGAAATTTCCCCTCAAATCCCCTCTAAATCGCCTACCAATTACCTTAAATCTATTCCTCCTAGTTGTTTACCCCTCTGCTAAGTGAAATATGTCCTTCCTATCCACTCTATCTAGGCCATCATAATTTTATACACCTCAATATTGTCTCCCCTCAGCCTCCACTGTTCCAAAGAAAACAAACACAGCCTGTCTAATCTTTCCTCATAGTTAAAATTCTCCAGTCCAGGCAACATCCAAGTAAATCTCCTCTGTAACTTCTCTAGCGCAATCACATCATTCCTGTAATTTGGTGACCAGAACTGCACGCTGTATTCTTGCTGTTGCCTAACTACTGTTTTATTCAGTTCCAGCATAACCTCCATGCTCTTACATTCTAAGCCTCGGCTAATAAAGGCAGATAATCCGTATACCATCTTAACCACCATATCTGCCTAGGCCTGCTACCGTCAGGGATCCGTGGACCTACACTCCAAGACCCCTTTGTTCCTCTACACTTCTCAGTATCCTACAAGTTCGTGTTGACTGGTCCAATTAATCCCGGCTTCATTCAGTGTATTAGGCCCAGTTCGGCACAGTTATATTCAGTGTGGCCAGGTCCAGATTAACACGGTTACATTCAGTCTGGACAGGTCCAGTTCAGCACGGTTACATTCAGTGTGGACAGGACGAGTTCAGCACAGTAGCATTAAGTGTGGAGAGGTTCAGTTCAGCACGGTAACATTCAGTGTGGCCAGTTCCAGTTCAGCCGGGTTACATTCAGTGTGGTCAGGTGGAGTTCAGCACGGTTACAATTAGTGTGGGCAGGTCGAGTTCTGGAGAGTTCCATTCAGTGTGGACAGGTCGAGTTCAGCACAGTTACATTCTGTGTAGACAGCTCGAGTTCAGCACAGTTACATTCAGTGTGTACAGGTACAGTTCAGCACAGTTACATTCAGTGTGGACAGGTCCAGTTCAGCACGGTTACATTCATTGTGGACTGGGCAAGTTCAGCACAGTTATATTCAGTGTGGACAGGTCCTGTTCAGCACAGTTACATTCAGTGTGTTCAGGTCCAGTTCAGCACATTTACTTTCAGTGTGGACAGGTCCAGTTAAACACAGTTACATTCAGTGTGGACAGGTCCAGTTCAGCGCGGTTACGTTCATTGTGGACTGGGCAAGTTCAGCACAGTTATATTCCGTGTGGACTGCTCGAGTTCAACACAGTTACATTCAGTGTGGACAGGTCGAGTTCAACACAGTTACATTCAGTGTGGACAGATACAGTTCAGCACAGATACATTCAGTGTGGACAGGTGCAGTTCAGCACCGATACATTCAATTTGCACAGGTCCAGTTCAGCACAGTTACATTCAGTTTGGATCGGTCCAGTTCAGCACAGTGACATTCAGTGTGAATAGGTCCAGTTCAGCTCAGTTACATTCAGTCTGGACAGTTCCAGTTCAGCACAGTTACATTCAGTGTGAATAGGTCCAGTTCAGCTCAGTTACATTCAGTCTGGACAGTTCCAGTTCAGCACAGTGACATTCAGTGTGAATAGGTCCAGTTCAGCTCAGTTACATTCAGTCTGGACAGTTCCAGTTCAGCACAGTTACATTCAGGAGACAGGTCCAGTTCAGCACAGTTACATTCAGTGCGGACAGGTCCAGTTCAGCACAGTTACATTCAGGAGACAGGTCCAGTTCAGCACAGTTACATTCAGCGTGGACAGTACCAGTTCAGCACAGTTACATTCAGGAGACAGGTCCAGTTCAGCACAGTTACATTCAGTGCGGACAGTTCCAGTTCAGCACAGTTACATTCAGGAGACAGGTCCAGTTCAGCACAGTTACTTTCAGTGTGGACAGGTCCAGTTCAGCACAGTTACATTCAGTGGACAGATCCAGTGCAGCACCGATACATTCAGTTTGCAAAGGTCCAGTTCAGCACATTTACATTCAGTTTGGCAGTTCCAGTTCAGCACAGTTACATTCAGTGTGGATAGGTCCAGTTCAGTACAGTTACATTAGTTGTGGACAGGTCAAGTTCAGCACAGTTACATTCAGTTTGGATCGGTCCAGTTCAGCACAGTGACATTCAGTGTGAATAGGTCCAGTTCAGCTCAGTTACATTCAGTCTGGACAGTTCCAGTTCAGCACAGTTACATTCAGGAGACAGGTCCAGTTCAGCACAGTTACATTCAGTGTGAATAGGTCCAGTTCAGCTCAGTTACATTCAGTCTGGACAGTTCCAGTTCAGCACAGTGACATTCAGTGTGAATAGGTCCAGTTCAGCTCAGTTACATTCAGTCTGGACAGTTCCAGTTCAGCACAGTTACATTCAGGAGACAGGTCCAGTTCAGCACAGTTACATTCAGTGCGGACAGGTCCAGTTCAGCACAGTTACATTCAGGAGACAGGTCCAGTTCAGCACAGTTACATTCAGCGTGGACAGTACCAGTTCAGCACAGTTACATTCAGGAGACAGGTCCAGTTCAGCACAGTTACATTCAGTGCGGACAGTTCCAGTTCAGCACAGTTACATTCAGGAGACAGGTCCAGTTCAGCACAGTTACTTTCAGTGTGGACAGGTCCAGTTCAGCACAGTTACATTCAGTGGACAGATCCAGTGCAGCACCGATGCATTCAGTTTGCAAAGGTCCAGTTAAGCACATTTACATTCAGTTTGGCAGTTCCAGTTCAGCACAGTTACATTCAGTGTGGATAGGTCCAGTTCAGTACAGTTAAATTCTGTGTGGACAGGTCCAGTTCAGCACAGTTACATTCAGTGTGGACAGGTCCAGTTCAACACAGTTACATTCAGTTTGGATAGGTTAAAGTCTGTACGGTTACATCGAATGTTGACTGGTCTAATTCATCACGGCTACATTCAGTATTGTTCAGTTCTTCAGTGGATCGCTGTGGTAGTACCGTCTGCGATAAAGCTAAAGATGAAATTGACAAAGTTTATCCGGATTTAGCACTTTCTGCAAGGATCTCAAAACTGACCAGACAACAGGGCCTGACATGAGGAACCGAGTGCGCTCAAAGAAATGGGGAGTGTGCCCCGCGGGCCCCGTGCTCATATATTGAACAATTCGCTGTGTCTGGGATTGTTCCGCGGACTGGTGACAGCCCCATGTGGTTCCAAGACTTAATAAAGGAAATGAGCGAACCGGGAAATTACAGGCTCATTAGTTTCACTTCAGTTAAACGCATCGTCAGTGAAACACTGTACGGTCATCTTGACAGAGAGCGGGTTATTAGAGAATCTCAACAAGGTTTCAGACAAAGGTTTGCTCTCACTAACTTGGTTGAATTTTTGACGAAGTTACTAGCTTGTTGGATGTAGTTTGCCCGGTTATCCTTCTGGATCTTGAGTTCCAAATTGCCCTTGACAAGGTGCCACATGGAATGCTGCTGAATAAGGTTGATATCTATGGGTTTAGCAGGTAGATTTTGGGCTCACTAAGGAACCGGCTGCGTTTTTGAAGAGAGAAGATAGTTATTAATGGCAGTGGTTCTGTGTGTGGACCTGTAACTGATGGAGTTACGCAAGGAGCCGTGATGGGAGTTCTTCACTATCTTTATCAATGATCTGCAAAAAGGCATCGGGGTAACTTTCCGCAAACTCAGAGATGATACAAGGAATTGTGTGGGTGTTGGGACCATAGATGAGAAAATAAATGACAGGCAGATCTAGATGGGGCGGGGAATGGACCCACATCTGGTAGATGTAAGTAAATATCGAGAAATGTAGCGTGAATCACGTGGGTAGGGCCTATGCCAGTCACACGTACACCAGGCAGGGTTGTGTGCTGAAGGATAAGGCCCTGTGTATTATAGGGCCAGGACTAATCACATGTACACTGGAAAGGGTTGTGTGCTGAAGGATAAGGCCCTGGGTATTATAGGGCCAGGGCTAATCACATGTACACTGGAAAGTTTTGTGTGCTGAAGGATAAGGCCCTGGGTATTATAGGTCCAAGGGCTATTCACATGTACACTAGAAAGGGTTGTGTGCTGACGGATAAGGCCCTGGTTATTATAGGTCCAGGGCTATTCACATGTACACTAGGAAGGGTTGTACGCTGAAGGATAAGGCCCTGGGTATTATAGGGCCAGGGCTTTTTTTAATTCATTTTTATGTGATGTGGGTGTAACTGGCAAGGCCAGCATTTATTGCCCATCCCTAATTGCCCTTGAGAAGGTGGTGGTGAGCCGCTTTCTTGAAGCGCTGCAGTCCGTGTGGTGAAGGCACTCCCATAGTGCTGTTAGGTAGGGAGTTCCAGGATTTTGACCCAGCGACGATGAAGGATCAGCGATATACTTCTAAGTCAGGATGATGTGTGACTTGGAGGGGAACTTGGAGGTGGTGGTGTTCCCAGGCGTCTGCTGCCCTTCTCCTTCCAGGTGGAAGACTTCGCGGGTTTCGGAGCTGCTGCCGAAGAAGCCTTGGCGAGTTGCCGCAGTGCATCTTGTCGATGGTACGCACTGCAGCCACGGTACGCCGGTGATGGATGCAGTGAATGTTTAATTCTATTCACATGTCTACGAGAAAGGGTTGTGTGCTGAAGGATAAAGCCGTGGCTATAATCGTCACGTGTACACCAGGCAGGGTTCTGCACTAAAGGACAAGACCCTGATATTACAGGGCCAGTGCTATTGACATGTATATCAGGCAGTGTTCTACACTGAAGGATACGGCCCTGGGTTTTACAGTGCCAGTGCTATTCACATGTACACCAGGCAGGGTTCTGCACTGAAGGATAAGGCCCTGGGTATTACAGGGCCAGTGCTATTCACATGTACACATCGGCAGGGTTCTGCGCTCAAGGCTGCTGAACGGGAAAGGGATCAGTTTTCGCCACATGTACACCAGACTGGGTTGTGTGTGCAAGGCTGCTGAATGGGACAAGGACCTGGGTAATGTAAGGGCAGTGCCAAGCACGTCTGTTGGTTAATTATTTCCTCATCCTTTAAATAGATTCGTATAACTGGAGACAGTGGCAGATGTTATAATTTACTTCATTTATTACCAACAAAGGATTTATCTTAAAGCACCCTAACCAAACATACAGAACAGAGCAGGTCAGCCCTGCATCCAAAATTTATAGTGCGTTGATTTAATAAACCATCGTGAAAGGGCTTCGCCAAGCCTGTTCTTAGCCCCGGGATTTCGAATGCAGTTTTATTTCCTTATTTCTTTCTTTCTAACCAATAATACCATGGCATCTGTCTTATTTACTTTAAGTTTATGGTTCTCTTCCTGCTGGATGCAACCTTATCTCATGTTTTCAACCAGCTATTTATTTCAAATGGATTGCCAAAGAGAGATGAGAGTGATCATAAACGGAGTGCATTTTACACAGAGTTTAATGAGGGGAATTCGGTAAAAGTTGAACTCTGGTAAGTAATGAGTCTCAATCTGAAATTTAGTTTGACGTTTGGAATTTAACTTAGAACTTTAAGAACCCTTAAAATAAACTGCAAGCTCGTCAAGCGTTAACAGAAACTGCCTGTCAGTGGGCGTTAACAGTTACCAGTCAATCAGCGTTCATTGATTGCCTGAATAGGGGGTAATTCCTGTGGACAGGAAGCTGCGTCTGCACTTGTAACTTGGGTGTGGCTAGAAAACGTGTCGAAATGTATCATGTATCTGCTGAGGCAAAGAATGGACGGACAGAGTTGTCCTAAATGGAGTGCGTAATAAACAGAGTGTAAACGTGGGAATTTGGTGAGAGCGGGAGTTCGGAGCAGAGGAGGAAGGACGGGCTGCTTTTGTCTCCAATACTTCTAGTGGTTCGTGTAACCGGTGACTATTTAATTTAATCTACCTATAGCTTAAGCTAGATCAAGTAATTAGTGAAAATACTAAAAACTATAAGTTAAGTTGATTAAATTCATAAATTTTAATTAATTAAATAAATAAAACAAGGTTTGATAGGGATGGCAGTGCAGGAGGTGTGCCGCAACTGCAGCATGTGGGAGTATGTGGGAACATCCCGATCCCGGACAACCACATCTGCAGTAAGTGTCTGCATCTCGAGGAACTTCAGCTCAGAGTTGTTGAGCTGCACGATGAGGTGCAGAAATTGCGGGGCATCAGGGAGGGGGAGAGTTACCGGGACACTTTGCACCGCCTGTTAGCACCTGGGGGAGGCGGTAATGGGACGCTAAAGGGTTAGCGACTGGGCGCGGCCAATTTAGCAATGCCCCTGAACATTCCTGCTGGTTTAGCGCTGGCGCTAACACTTACCACCTCACCCACTAGCGCCTCGCAGTTTGTGACGTCATAAAGTGCGCAGCGCCCCGTTCCCGCCCCGGATATGAAATTGCCTCCTGCCCCGTGCTGTATCGCCGGACGTCAGCAACAGCAGGAAGAGGAAGCGTTGTTACCTCGGCTGGCCGCTTGGGAAGCGCTAATAAAAGGCAGTGGTATTCTTTGCACCAGTCTGGTGCCTGCTGAAAGTTTTTGATACTTTATTGCTGCGAGATGCCAAGCCCTCCACTCTCTGAGATTGTTTGGGGCTGTAATGGCAGTCAGAACAGTCTCTAACTCCATAAATTAACACAAAACTCAAACTACAGACCGGAGTGAGGGACATGAAACTGAATGCGAAATAAATACCTACAATCCGGTTTAATACCACAGCGGTGATAATGACCAGGAGATCCGTCACCGCCATGGACACCAGGTAGTAAGTGATACATCTGGAGAGACCGCACCTTCCTCGGGACAGGATCACAATCACTGACAAATTAGTTGTAAAAGAGACAGACAGACAGTCAGTGAATAAGTGATTGAGAGAGAGAAAGAGAGAGCAGACAATGCCGGAAATACTCACAGCTCAGGCAGCGTCTGTGAAGAGAAACAGAGTCAGAGTTTCTGGTCGGTGACCCTTTGTTCCATCAGAGAAAGGCCCATCCCACAATGCAGCGCTCCCTCAGCACTGTACTGCGCTGTCAGCATAAACTATGGGCTTAGTACTAGATCGGACATTGAAATTACAACTTTGGGACTCATGAACGAGAGATGACATCAGTTATTCGTCCTCACTCAATGTGGAGAAAAGAACGAGGACGAGAACTTTCCGAGACATTGGCAGGTCTAAGGAGCAGTAATACAGTATCTACACCGATTTAACAGAGAGATGCGGTTCACACTGCAGCACAAGGTATACAGTAGAACTCCATATGCACAGTGATAACAGTGTGATAATTCACCCACAGTGACAGTGTCAGTAACACAATAGAACTCCATGTACACAGTGATAAAAGTGTGATAATTAACCCACAGTGACAGTGTCAATAACACAATAGAACTCCATGTACACAGTGATAAAAGTGTGATAATTAACCCACAGTGACAGTGTCAATAACACAATAGAACTCCATGTGCACGGTGATAAAAGTGTGATAATTCACCCACAGTGACAGTGACAATAACAAGGTAGCAGGCGGAGGACAGAGAGGTTAGAGTGGGAGAAAGATGGAGAATTAAAATGACAAGTGACCGAAAGCTCAGGACCACATTTATTGGCTTAACGCAGGTGTTCAGCAAAGCGATCACCCAATCTGTATTTGGTTTCCCCAATACCATCGTGACCAGCGGATGCAGTATACTAAATTGAAAAAAATAGAAGTACATATATGTACACAGTTACAATATTGTGATAATACCACTCACAGTGAAATACCAATAACACAATAGGAAATATATGGACACACTTATAATAGGTGCAGTGATACCGTTAACAATTGTTACCAATAACTAGTAACTAACTCAAATACTTTACCTGGAACCCCGATAGCTGCAATGACGGGATAGTAAATGGCAAACACCAGACCTTTTGGTGACCCGTGCATTTCTCTCAGAAGCTCTGATCGCGCTCTGCACTACACTCACAGATTCTCACATTTATACCCGATGTCAGGGTCCAGGGAGATCATCAGATGGCTTGATCTTTCATATTAATTACACTAATTGAAACAAACAGATTAGTGCAGCCTCTGCCAGGATGGTGTTTATGTTTTGATGGAATGGAATGTATTTAGCAGTTCTGAACCGGCTCTGAAGTGAAATACTCGGCGATTACAGTATAATCCCGGTTACATTTCTTCATAAAATAAAATGAAACAGTGAATGAGTGATTGCCTGTCTGAGAGTGAGCCTTGTACAGGAGGACTTCGCGGGTTTAAACGCCTTAATGCTGAGTTAAGATGTCTCAGCACAAATTATAATTGATCAGAAAAACTCAGGTCCTGCAGCCGAAAAACCCGGCAAAGATCTCGTTCCTGGTCATTATCCAGCTCCAGTCCGGGTAAGCACGGGTCACGTGCAGCTGTCCCCAAATTCCTCTGAGAGTGTACATCCACTTTAATCAACTGTCTGTGTATTCAGTTTGGACAGCTTCAGTAAGGCACAGTTACATTCAGAGTGGACAGGACGAGTTCAGCACGGTTGCATTCAGTGTGGAAAGGTCCAATTCAGCAGAGTTACATTCAGTGAGCACAGGTCCAATTCAGCATAGTTACATTCAGTGTGGACAGGTCCCGTTCAGCAGCGTAACATTAGGTGTGGACAGATCCAGTTCAGCCTAGTTACATTCAGTGTGGACAGGTCCAGTTCGGCACAGTTACATTCAGTGTGGACAGGTCCAGTTCAGCACAGTTACATTCAGTGTGGACAGGTCCAGTTCAGCACAGTTACATTCAGTGTGGACAGGTCCAGTTCAGCACAGTTACATTCAGTGTGGACAGGTCCAGTTCAGCACAGTTACATTCAGTGTGGACAGGTCCAGTTCAGCACAGTTACATTCAGTGTGGACAGGTCCAGTTTAGCACAGTTACATTCAGTGTGGACAGGTCCAGTTCAGCACAGTTACATTCAGTGTGGCCAGGTCCAGTTCAGCACAGTTACATTCAGTGTGGACAGGTCCAGTTCAGCACAGTTACATTCTTTGTGGACAGGTCCAGTTCAGCACAGTTACATTTAGTGTGGACAGGCCCAGTTCACAGAGTTACATTCACAGAATCATATAAATGTACAGCACGGAATGAGGCCATTTCGGTCCGTCGTGTCCTCGCCGGGCGACAAACAGATAACTAGCCTAATCCCACTTTCGAGCTCTTGGCCCATAGCCCTGTAAGTTTCGGCACTTCAAGTGCACATCCAAACACTTTTTAAATGTGGTGAGTGTTTCTGCTTCTAACACCCTTTCAGGCAGTGAGGTCCAGACCCCCAACATACGCTGGTGAAGAAATTTCCAGTCAAATCTCCTCGAATCATCCTACCAATTACTTTAAATCTGTGCCTCCTGATTGTTTACCGCTCTGCTAAGGGAAATATGTCCTTCCTATCCACTCTATCTAGGCCCCTCATAATTTTATACACCTCAATAAGGTCTCCCCTCCGCCTCTTCTGTTCCAATGAAAAACAAACCCAGCCAATCAAATCATTCCTCGTAGCTAAAATTCTCCATTTCAGGCAACATCCTCGTAAATCTCCTCTGTAACTACTCTCGTGTAATCACATCTTTCCTGTAATTTGGTGAACAGAACTACAAGCAATATCCTCGCTTTGGCCTAACTACTGTTTTAAACAGTTCAAGCTCCCGGCTCTAATATTCTATGCCTCGGCTAATAAAGGCAAGTATTCCGTATTCCTTCTTAACCACATTATCTACTTGGCCTGCTACCGTCAGGGATCTGTGGACCTGCACTCCAAGGCCCCTTTGTTATTCTACACTTCTCAGTGACCTACCATTTACTGTTGACTGGTGTAATTCATCCCGGCAACATTCAGTGTGGACAGGTCCAGTTCAGCATTGTTACATTCACTGTGGAGTCGTCCAGTTCAGCACGGTTACATCGAATGTGGACATGTCCAGTTCAGCACAGTTGCATTCAGTGTTGTTAGGTCCAGTTCAGGCCAGTTAGATTCAGTGTGGACAGGTCCAGTTCAACACCGTTACATTCAGTGTGGACAGGTCCAGTTCAACACAGTTACATTCAGTGTGGACAGGTCCAGTTCAGCACAATTACATTCAGTGTGGACAGGTCCCGTTCAACACAGTTACATTCAGTGCGGACAGGTCCAGTTCAGCACAGTTACATTCAGTGTGGACAGGTTCAGTTCAGCGAATTAACATTCAGTGTGGGCAGGTCCCGTTCAACACAATTACATTCAGTGTGGACAGGTTCAGTTCAGCTAAGTTTCATTCAGTGTGGACAGGTCCAGTTCATCACAGTTGCATTCAGTGTGGACAGGTCCAGTTCAACACCGTTACATTCAGTGTGGACAGGTCCAGTTCAGCACAGTTACATTCAGTGTGGACAGGTCCAGTTCAGCAAAGTTACATTCATTGTGGACAGGTCCAGTTCAGCACAGATACATTCAGTTTGGACAGGACCAGTCCTTACGGTTACATCGAGTTTGACTGGTCTAATTCATCCCGGCTACATTCAGTATTGTTCAGTTCTTTAGTGGATCGCTGTGTTAGTAACGGCTGCGATAAAGCTAAAGTTCAAATTGACAAAGTTTATCCGGATTTAGAACTGCCTGCAAGTTTCTCAAAACTGCCCAGGCAGCTGGGCCTGACATGAGCAACAGAGGGCGCGCAAAGAACTGGAGAGTGTGCCCCGCGGGCCCCGTGTTCATATATTGAACAATTCGCTGTGAGTGGAATTGTTCCGTGGACTGGTGAGAGGCCCATGTGGTTCCAAGACTTACTAAAGGAAATGTGCGAAATGGGAAATTACAGGCTCATTAGTTTCACTTCAGTTAAACGCATCGTCAGTGAAACACTGTACGGTCACCTTGACAGAGAACGGGGTATAAGAGAATCTCAACAAGGTTTCAGACAGAGGTTTGGTCTCACTAAATTGGTTGAATTTTTGAGGAAGTTACTAGGTTGTTGGATGTAGTTTGCCCGGTTACCCTTCCGGATCTTGAGTTCCAAAATGCCCTTGACAAGGTGCCACATGGAAGGCTACTGAATGAGGTTGAGTCCTGTGGGATTGCAGTTAGATTTTGGGTTTACTAAGGAACCGGCTGCATTCTTGTAGAGAGGAGGTCGTTATTAATGGAAGTGGTTCTGTGTGTGGACCTGTAACTGATGGAATTATGCAAGGAGCAGTGATGGGACTCTTGCGCTTCACCATCTTTATCAATGATCTGCAAGAAGGCATGGGGTAACTTCCCACATACACAGAGATGATACAAAGAATTGTGAGGAAGTGTCAGGTCAGGTCGTAGATAGGAGGGTGTGACTGCGACTCAGGCAGGTAATGGGACCCCAGGTGCAATGCTGGAAGAGCCTCGACCTTTGTCCCTTTCCAACCAGTGCGAGGCTCTTGCGGCCTGTGTAGATGAAGGAAAATCTGCAGAGTGAATGAGCAATCTGACCACGGTACCGTTGTACTTGAGGGCGTTCAAATGGGGGGAGTGAAAAAGAATGTGGTACTGGTAAGGGACAGTATAGTCAGGGGATAGATACGGTTCTCTGCAGCCGCGATCGGGAGTTCCGAGGTTGTGTTGCCTGCCCAGTGCCAGGGTTAAGGACTTCTCCACGTGGTTGGAGAAGCACTTGAAGCGGGAGAGGGAGGATCCAGTTGTCGTGGTCCACGTAGGATCCAACGACATAGGTAGAACTAGGAATGAGCTTCTGCTGAGGAAGTTTGAGGAGCTAGGATACAAATTAAAAAGCACAACCTTAAAGGTAATAATCTCTGGATTGTTACCAGAGTCACGTGCAAATTGGCACATGGTGAAACAGATTAGAGGTTTAAATGCGTGGCTCAAAGACTGGATTGGCAGGAAGGGGTTTCGATTAATTGGGCACTCGCACCAGTACTGGGGAAAGAGGGGGCTGTTCCGTTGGGAAAATCTCCAATTAAACTGGGCTGTGACCAATGTGCCGGGGAATTGAATAACTAAGGCTTCAGATGGGGCTTTACACTAAAAGGGGGAGGATTCAGGTGAGGGGAAACGTACAAAATCTAAAGAGAAAATTCAAGTCCATAGAGCAGTGTAGCAATTTGGATAAAGATAAGCAGATTGTTACAGGGAGGGACAGAGATTTTAACAGTAATAGTGCAGCAGTGAATACGATCAAATGAGGGGAAAAAGGTAAAAGGTTAATATTAAAATGCTTTACCTGAATGCACCAGGCATTCGTAACAAGACAGAGGAATTAATGGCACAAATAGTGATAAATTGGTTTTATATAATAGCCATTACAAAGACATGATTGCAGGTTAACTAATGTTGGGTATTAAATATTCCAGGGTACTTGGTTTCCGAAAAGACAGACAAAATGGAAAATGAGGGCGGGTAGCACTGATAATAAAGGATGACATAAGGACAGTAATGTGGAAGGATCTTGGCTCAGAAGACCAGGAAGTAGAATCAGTATGGGTGGAAATAAGAAGTAACAAGGGGCAGAAAACAATAGTGGGAGTAGTTTGTAGGGCCCCCGAACAGTAGCTATACTGTTGGAAAGAGTATTCATCAAGAAATACGAGAAGCTTCTAACAAACGTAATGCAATAATCGTGGGGGATATTAATCTTCATATAGACTGGACAAATCAAATTGGCAAAAGTAGTTTTGAAGAGCAGTTCATGTAATGCACTGGAGAGTTTCCGAGAACAATACATGGTGGAACCAACCAGGGAAGAGGTTATTTTAGATCTTGTCTTGTGTAATGAAACAGGGGTAATTAATAATCTCATAGTAAGGGATCCTCAGGTGAAGAGTGACCATAACATAATAGAATTTCACGTTGAATTCAAGAGTGACGTACTTAAGTCCGAAACAAAAGTCTTAAACTTAAATAAACCCAATTACAAAGGTATAAGTGGCGAGTTAACTGAAGTAGATAGGGAAAATAGGTTAAAAGGTATGACGGTAGATAAGCAAAGGTGAACATTTAATTGAATATTTCATAATTCTCAACGAATATACATTTCATTGAGATATAAAAACATCACGGGAAACGTGATCCATCCGTTACTAACTAATGAGGATAAGACTAGTATTCGATTAATAGAGGCTTATAACGTTACCAAGAAGAGTAGTAAGCCTGAGGATTGGGAGAGTGTCAAAAACCAGCAAAGGATGACCAAAACATTGATAAAGAGGGAGAAAATAGAAACAGATTGTAAGAGCTTGTACAAGTATATAAAAAGGAAGAGATTAGCGAAAGTAAGCGTGGGTCCCTTAGAGGCTGACATTGTAGACTTTATAATGAGGAATCAGGAAATGGCAAAGACCTTAAGAAATATTTTGGATCTGTCTTCAAAGTAACAGACACAAAAACATACCAGAAATAGGGGGGAGCCAATCGTCTAATGAGAGTGAGGAACTTAAAGTTATTAATATTAGTAAAGAGAAAGTACTGGATAAATTAACGTGACTAAAATCCAACAAATCCCCTGCACCAGATGGCCCACATCCTCGGGACCTCAAAGAGGTGACTGCAGAGATAATGGGGGAAAAATTCAGTATCGCCCCGTTTGGGGCGCAATTACCAGCCGGGCGCAAAGATTAGCGCCTGGCGCTAATTATCTCCTCCGACTGCAAACTTGACTTTTATCGCCCCTGGAGGTGATTGGAGCGCTAAATCAGGCGCTACACATCTGTCTTAAGGCGCAAAGGCCGAGGAGCGAGGCGCTAACTCAGAGCGCTGGCAAAGCTCATGTGATGTCAGTCAGCAATGGAACACAGACACAATGGCCCCGGCCAGTTTTTAAAGGGAGGGTTAATCTTGCTTTCCATCCACATCCTGCTCATTGCAGCCTTGAATCTCGGCCTGGAGAGACCTGTACATCAAATCTGCTGAAAATAACAATGGAGAGGCGCAGGGAAAGAGCTCAGAGTGCAGCCCCAACAGTCTCTTCTAAATCGATACAAGGAATGGCAAATCAAAATGAACCTGCAAAGTGCTGCTCAGTACCCAAAACTCCTTCACACAGCGTTGAATCTCCCCAGAAGTCTCTCTCTCTCTCTCTCTCTCAGAATGCGTGGTTCAAAAATGTCGCCAACAAAAAAAGTCAGGAATCGGTCGCCTTTAAATAGCGCTCCCCCAGTCCCTTCCTGACTGCAAAACGCTCCCCTCAACCTGTCGTTGCTAGCGGCAGGCGGTAAGGCAGGGGGCGCCACTCAATATCCGCTCAGGGGCGCTACCGGGGCATTGCACACTCGACTGACGTCACGATCTGCCAGCGCAGGAGATCGTAGCTGTAGTTTAGCGCCACCGCAAAATGTCTAGTTAATTTCGCGAGCCGCGCAAACATCGCTGCGCCCGGGCGCGAGTTGCTTTGCACCCTATTAGCGCCCTCTTAAGGCGCTAACAGGAGGCGCAACCAACTGAATTTTTCCCCCAATGGATGCATTGGTAGCAATTTTCCAAAATTCCCTAGATTCTGGAACGGTCCCAGTGGATTAAAAGATAGAAAATATAACACCGCTACTCCAGAAGGGAGTGAGAGAGAAAACAGGGAAATACCGGCCAATTAGCCTGACATCAGTCATCGGGAAGATGCTGCAATCTATTGTTAAGAAAGTGGTAAGAGGGCACTGAGAAAATCATAACATGATTGGGCAGAGTCAACATGGCTTCATGAAAGGGAAATCGTGTTTGAAAAATGTATTCGTTCCTGCTGAAGATATAATTAGCAGGGTAGATAATCCCTTCAACTAAGTCATTAATTTAGATTGTAACTAGCTGAGGGCCCAGCACTAATACATGTAGCACTCCGCCAGTAACAGCCTTTCAACCTGAAAATTACCAGTTTACTCCTACTCTTTGTTTTCTGTCCTTTAACCAATCCTCTATAGTAGGAAGAATCTAAAAACTAAATATTTTTCAACTAGTGAGAAACTATTAAATGTTGGTGTTCAGAGGGATATGGCAGCCCTTGTTCACGAAACAGAGAAAGTTAACATGCAGGTACAGCAAGCAATTAGGAAGGCAAATGTTATGTTGCCATTTATTGCAAGGGGCTTTGGAGTACATAAGAACATAAGAAATAGGAGCAGGGGTGGGCCAGTCGGCCCTTCGAACCTACTCCGCCATTCAATGAGATCATGGCTGACTTTCTGCCTCAACTCCATTCACCGGCCCTATCGCCATATCCCTTGATGCACTTACTAGTCAGAAATCTATCAAATTCTGTTTTGAATATACCCAATGACTGAGCCTCCACAGCCCTCTGGGGTAGAGAATTCCAAAGATTCACCACCCTCTGTGCGTAGAAATTTCTTCTCATCTCAGTCCTGAATAGCCTACCCTTTATCTTGAGGCTGTGGCCCCTGGTTCTAGACTCCCCAACCAATGGAAACATTCTCCCAGCATCCATCCTATCAAGCCCTGTAATAATTTTGTATGCTTCAATGAGATCCGCTCTCATTCTTCTGAATTTAAGAGAATACAGGCCTAGTTTACTCAATCTCTTCTCATACGACAGTCCTGCCATCCCAGGAATCAATCTCGTGAACCTTCGTTGCACTCCCTCTATGGCAGGTATATCCTTCCTTAGGTAAGGAGACCAACATTGTACACAGTACTCCAGGTGTGGTCTCACCAAGGCCCTATATAATTGGAGTAAGACTTCTTTACTCCTGTTCTCAAATCCTCTTGTAATGAAGGCCAGCATACCATTTGCCTTCCTAATAACTTGCTGCACCTTTCAGTGACTCATGTACAAGGACACCCAGGGCCCTTTGAGCATCTGAAGTCCCCAATCTTTCACCATTGAGGAAATACTCTGCCTTTCTGTTTTTTCTACCAAAGTGGATAACTTCACAATTATCCACATTAGATTCCATCTGCCATGTTCATGCCCACTCACTGAGCCTGTCGAGATCCCCTTGAAGCCTCTTCACATCCTCTTCGCAACTGACACTGCCACCGAGCTTTGTATCATCAGCAAATTTGGAAATGTTACATTAAGTCCCCTCATCCAAATCATTGATATAGATTGTGAATAGCTGGGGCCCAAGCACCGATCCTTGTGGTAATCCGCTAGTCACAGCCTGCCATCCTGAAAAAGACCCGTTTATCCCTACTCTTTGTTTTCTGTCTGTTAACCAATTATCAATCCATGCTAGTATTTTACCCCCAATTCCATGTGCCCTAATTTTGTTCACCAATCTCTTGTGTGGGACCTTATCGAAGGCCTTCTGAAAATCCAGATACAGCACATCTACCGGTTCCCCTTTGTCTACTCCACTAGTTACATCCTCAACGAACTTCAATAGGTTTGTCAAACAGGATTTCCCTTTCATAAATCCATGTTGATTCTGCCCAATCTTACTATTAGTTTCTAAGTGTCCAGTTATTGCATCCTTTATAAAGTAGATTCCAGCATTTTCCCAATTACTGATGTGAGGCCAACAGGTCTGTCGTTCCCCGTTTTCTCTCTCCCTCCTTTCTTAAAAAGCGGGGTTACATTTGCTATCCTCCAATCTGCAGGAACCGTTCCAGAATCTATAGAATTTTGGAAGATGACAACCAATGCGTCCACTATTCCAATGGCCACCTCTTTCAAAACCCTAGGATGTAGGTCATCCGGTCCTTGGGATTTGTCGACTTTTACTCCCATTAATTTTGCTAGTACTATTTTTTTACAAATAATAATTTCTTTAAGTTCCTCATTCTCGTCACACCCTTGGTTTTCTCGTATTTCTGGGAGTTTGTTTGTGTCTTCCTCCGTGAAGACAGAAACAAAGTATTTATTTAATTTCTCAACCATTTCCTCATTCCCCATTATAAATTCTCCCGTCTCTGACTGTAAAGGAAGTACATTTACCTTCGCCAGTCTTTTCCTTTTCACATACCTATAGAAGCTTTTACAATGCGCATTTATATTTTTCGCTAGTTTGTGCTCATATTTCATTTTCCCTTTCTTTATCGATTTCTTGGTCCCCCTTTACTGATTTCTAAAAAGATCCCAATCCTCAGGCTGACCGCTTTTTCTGGCAACCTTATAAGCTTCCTCCTTTGACTTAATACGAGCTTTAATTTCTTTTGTTAGCCATGGTTGGATCACTTTTCCTTTTGGGTTTTTATGCCCTAGAGGAATATATGTTTGTTGCAAATTATGCATTATTTCCTTGAATGTTAGCCATTGTATGTCCACCTTCATACCTTTTAGTGTAGTCTCCCAATCTACCATGGCCAACTTGTCCCTCATACCCTGTAGTTTCCTCTGTAGTTTAGATTGAAGACCTCAGTTTCAGATTGGACTACATCACTCTCAAACTTAATGAAAAATCCAATCCTATTATGGTCACTTGTCCCTTTACCACAAGATTATTAATTAGCCCTTTCTCATTACACAGTACCAGATCCAGAATAGCCTGGTTGGTTGCTCCACATACTGATCGAGGAAACCATCTCACATGCATTCCAAGAATTCGTCCTCCACACCATTAGTGTTAATTTGATTTTCCCAGTCAATATGTAGATTAAAGTCCCCCATGATTAACGTATTCCCCTTGTTACATGCACTTCTAATCTCTTGATTGATACTGTGCCCTACATCACCATTACTGTTTGGTGGCCTATACACAACTCCCACCAATGTTTTCCGCCCTTTGCTGTTTCTTAGCTCCACCCAATCTGATTCCAGTTCTACATCACGATCTGCCAAGCCAATATCTTTTATCTCTACCGTACGGATCTCTTCCCTTATTCACAGCGCCACCTCTTTTTCCTTTTTGTCTGTCCTTCCTAAATGTTGATTACCCTGGAACATTCAGTTCCCAGCTTTGGTTACCCTGCAACCATGTCTCTGTAATGCCAATTACATCATACCCATTTAATTCTATTAGTGCCATTAATTCATCCACCTTGTTGCGAATGCTACTGTAGGATAGGGTGTATTTGTATGAATTAGTAAAACATTTTTGTATAACTATAATATGTGAAATTGTATGTTAAAAGCCTAAAAGCCTGTATAAAATGGCGAATGGCTGAGAGAAAAGCAGAATGGTAAATATGCCAACCTGACTGAAACTGCTGTGTTTTCAATTACTGAAGTAACGGAATGTAATGCTAAGTTTATGGGGACTATCAGGGAGGTGGAATTCAGTAATGTGACAGAAAAGAGATCAGACTTGGAAGAGAGAGAGATAAGAGAAGCAGTCCTCAGTGATAACACTATAAAATGGACAAATTGTTTGGACAACATCTTGTGAAATGGTTTTTGGAAAGAGAATATCTAAAGTTAAAAGGACCCTTTGATATGCACAAGGCAGTCCGAGTGGGATCAACTAGGTCATAAAACAAGTACCAGGTGTCGGATAGTTGTTTGCAGTCACGTAGGAAGAGGGAAAAAAGGTGTATAAAGATACGGATTTTGAACACTGAAGGCAGCACGAACCAGAGTTGAAGAAGCTTCAGTTGACAGAACACAGCAAGAAACCAGCGAAGCGAGCTTCAATCGAGAGAAAACAGCAAGAGAAGAAAGAGACCGCGCCACAGTCACTCGGAAGGAACGCCGAGGCTCAAACGAACAAGACTGTGACTATCTCCTTGTTAAGTATTAACTTATTTGTACTGGATTTTTAATGCTTAATAAACCTGTTTTACTGATACACAATATAACTGTACCCAGAGTGGTTTGTGTAGTCACAGACAACTTATTATAAGAGCTTTTGGAAGCTACACTACGTGCATTTAGCTAAAGTGCCTTCAACTTTGTCTGTTTAATATTTTTCTGCAATTTGACCCTCTTTACTGTTGGCCTTTGTTTCTGCGCCCTACTTGTTTTGCTGACTACTTTTCTAACTTGCACTTCCAGCTTTGTTTCTCTCCGTTATGGGCCCACACTTAGGCTCCCAGCACCCTGACAAACTAGTAGAAATCCATCCCAACAGCACTAGCAACCCCCGCTGAAGGATGTTGGACCCGCTTCTGCCGAGGTGTAACATTTCTAGCTTGTACAGGTCCCACCTTCCCCAGAATCGGTCCCAATGCCTCAGGAATTTAAATCCCTCCCTCCTACACCATCTCTCCAGCCATTCATTCATCTGCTCTATTCTCCTATTTCTGCTCTCGCTAGCACGTGACACTGGGAGTAATCCTGAGATTATTAACTTTGAGGTCCTGCTTTGTAATTTATTTACTAGCTCCCTATATTCTGCTTGAAGGACCTCGTCCCTCTTTCTCCTTATGTCGTTGGTTCCGATATGGACCACGACCTCTGGCTGTTCACCCTCCCCCTTCAGAATGTCCTGCAGCCGCTCAGTGACATCCTTGAACCTGTACAACAGTAAGGAAGTCTGCTGCAATTGTACAGGGCTTTGGTGAGACCACACCTGGAGTACGGTGTACAGTGTTGGTCTCCGTATGTAAAGAACGATATACTTGCTTAATAGGGGGTGCAAAGATTTATTCCTGGAATGAGAGGATTGTCCTATGAGGAGACATTGAGTAGATTGGGCCTGTACTCTCTGGAATTTAGAAGAATGAGAGGTGATCTCATGGAACATTCTGAGGGGGATTGACAGGGTAGCTGCTGAGAGGTTGTTTCCCTTGGATGGAATGTCTAGAACTAGGGACATACCCTCAGGATAAGGGGTCGGCCATTTAAGGCTGAGAGGAGGAGAAATTTCTGCACTCAGAGGATTGACAATATTCTGAATTCTTTAGTCCAGAGGGCTGTGGATGCTGAGTCGTTGAGCATATTCAAGGCTGAGAGCGATAGATTTTTGGACTCAAATGGAATCAAGCGATATGGGGATCCGGCGGGAAATTGGATTAGAGGTTGAAGATCAGCCATGATCTTATTGAATGGCGGAGCAGGCTCGAGGTACCGTATGACCTACTCCTGCTCCTATTTGGTTTGTTCTCATGTTACCAAACACTCCCAGGGAAGGAACAACACGCGTTAGATGCCGTGTAAAGCTCCATCTGCTTGGTCCGATACTATGTTTCCGGGTCAGGTTCTGTGTGACTGCTGCGTATATTTCTCTTGTACTTGCTGATTGCTATGAAACACTTACATGTGATTACATACAATTTTGCTATTATTAGATCATGTTTTTTTCAATGTGGGGCACAAACCTTAGCAAGGAGATACTCACCTTGGAGAAAGTCCAGCGAGAAATCACCAGCGTGATAAGACGGATAAATGGCCTGAGTGGAGAGACCGAATTAATTTTTACTAAAATGTGTGGAAATGAGAATGTGTGTCGGTTTGATAGAAATGGTAGACTAATTAAGGAAGTCACAGATAACATAACACAACTCTTCTCTCTAGTAGGGAAATCTAGAACTACGGGACATCATGTTAGGATTCCAGGTACAGCCAGTTTATAGCGTTTTCCCAGAACGGATGGGAGGTTGTGCAGCACACGTTATCAGACAGCCAAAATCAACGGAGGCCTGGAAAATGCGACTCAGTAAGTGCTTGGTAAATATTGGTTGTAGGGAATAACAGTCAACCAACTGTAGAGTTAGATAGGGGAGTTAAGACCAGGTGTGGTCTTCGGGTGAAGCAGGGTTCGAGGGCGAGGTTAATCGGACCAGGGTGGACAGATGTTGTCCATGATCACAAGCTTTCGGAGCTATCGATTTGCTCCTTCCTCAGGTGAAGTAAATTAGATACAGAATCTCCAAAGCATATATAGATGGAAAACAAAGAATGTGTACTTTACAATTGCAGACCAATAAATTAAATCATCCTGACTATCTTTTGACTATCTTTTGACACGTTAGAATCCCTGCGACTACACCTCATTGTCTCAGTTGTATCTTGCTATGTCTTTGATGTGGTACCTTCCTGGCTGACATAATTAACTTTATCACACCTCGGCAGATAGTCAGGATGATTTAATTTATTGGTCTGCAATTGTAAAGTACACATTCTTTGTTTTCCATCTATATATGCTTTGGAGATTCTGTATCTAATTTACTTCACCTGAGGAAGGAGCAAATCGATAGCTCCGAAAGCTTGTGATTTCAAATAAAACTGTTGGACTATAACCTGGTGTTGTGCGACCTCTCCATTTTAAAGTGACATACTCTCTCGTTTTTATACATAGCACTGTGAATTTATACGTGTAGCACATAGGGAGTCGAGGCCAAGTAGCAACATTTTCTACGGTTTGGGAATCAGCGACATGAAGTTGCTTGGAGCAGCGGAATCTCTCTAAATTATGAGCTGCAGAGTCGGGAAATGCAAAGCTGGGGCGCTACAGTGCCACCCCCGTCGGAAGGGCGGAACTTCATCGTGACCGATTCAAAAATTCATAAGAAGGGGTATGGTGGGGGGTGGAGCGGGGGCGATTTCCCCCGGATATCTTAGGCGCTAAAGAGCCTCCAACGTGCCCAGGCTGGGGTCTTAAGCTGGAACGCCGGTTTAGCCCGCGTTTAGCGCAAGACGCCATCTTGGTCAAGGAGTTGAAGCTTGCGCTGGTAACGGCCGCCGGAGTGTCATTAAGCCGCTAATTGTCACTTAACTTGCCTGCTAGCGCTCATTAACGAGGCTGCGCGGCATGCTGGTGTCCGGCGCGGGACCTGACGCCCTCTCCTAACAGCGACCAGCTGATTGGGAGTAAACAAGTATTTGCTGAAGATTTGGAGCGCTGTTTAAAGGGACATCGCTTTTTGCTGTTCACATTTATTCTGGAAATTCTCTGAGGACTTCACCTAATATAGTGAGTGCTGTGCTACTCTACCTTATTGGACACCTTATCGGAGTCACCAGGAGATAATGTGTGTTTGGTAGGGTTCCCCCTTGGTCTACAGCAGGAATTGGAGGAGGACATGAGGCCAGGCAGAGCAGCACCAGCTGCTGCAGAAGAGCGGGTCAGGAGGGACAGGAGCGCGAGGTGGCACCTTTCCCCCTGCGGGTACAGAACATCCCTCTTCCTCCAGACCTCCTTCACTCGGATCTCCAGTGCCTGTAGGTGTCGGATTTAGCGCCTGCAGGAAGTTCAAATTATGGTCATCAGCAATTAGGCCCAAAATTGCACACTAAAATCAGACTTTCAAACAGGCGTGTCTTATAGAGCGCCTGTTTTCACGATTTCGCCAAAATAACCCCTAAAGGAACAGCAGTCGGCAATTCAGCACTTCGAGCCTGTTCCGGCATTCAATTGGACCATGGCTGCTCTGTCGCTACCCGACTTGGTTCCAGAACCTTTAATACCACAGCCTATCAAAAATCAATCAATCTCAGTTTTGAAATTTTCAATTAACTTGGTCTCTACAGCTTTTTGGGGAGAGAGTATCAAATTTACACTATTCTTTGTGTGAAAAAGGGCTTCCTGACAGAAACCCTGAACGGCTTAAGTCTCATTTTGAGATTATGCCCCTTGTTCTAGAATTGCCCACCAAAGGACATCCACCCGATCAATTCCTTTAATCACTTTGAACATCTCAATTAGATCACCCTTAACCTTCTATACTAAAGGGAATATAAGCCTAGTCTGTGCAACCTGTCCTCATAATTTAAACCTTTTATCCCAGGTACCATTCTGTTGAATCTGCTCTGCTCCCCCTCCAAGGCCATTGTTCCCGTCCTAAGGTTCGGTGCCTACAGCTGACTGCAGTGCTGCAGATGCGGTCTGACCAGGGCTCTGTACAGCTGGAACAGAACTTCCACCCCTTTCAATTACAGCCCCTTTGATAAAAAGGCGGCCATTCCATTAACATTTTAATTATGTTTTGTGGCTGACTCCGAGCTTTTAGTGCTTTCTGTACTTGGACACATAAATCTCAATGTTCATCCACAGTTCCCAGCTTCTCACATTTTATAAAACACTCTGATCTATCTTTCTAAGGGCCAAAGTGGATGACCTCACACTTCCCCACAGTGAACTCCAGCTGACACAGTTTTACCCAATCACCTTATCTCTCAATGTCCCTTTGCAACTTGCTGCTCCCACCTACACTATTTACTGTGCCACCTAACTTGGTGTCTTCAACAACCTTGGATATCCGGCTCTCTAGTCTTTCATCTAAGTCATTTATGAGTAGAGCGAAAAGCCACAGTACTGATCTCTTGGGGCTCCACTTGCCACATCCTGCCAACCTGTCAACATACGCAGTATCCCTACTCTCTGTCTCCTACCTCTGAACCAATTCCCTGCCCATGTCAATAGGTTGCCTCCAATTTCAGGCCCTCTCATTTTTGTTAACAATCCCTTATGTGGAACCTGATCCAATGCCTTCTGAAATTCCACATAATAAACCTCCTAAGGCACCACATTATCTATCACGTTAGTTCCATCTTAATAAAAATCAACTTGGATCGTTCGAAATGCCTTGCCCGGTAAATCCACGGTGGCTCTCTCTGACCAGTTCCTATTTGTCTAAGTGCTCAATCACTCTGTCCCTAATAACAGATTCTAATAACTTCTCCAGAACAGACCTTAGACTGATAGGCCTATCATTTCCGATTTTGTCTCCGCTACGCTTCTTAAATAATGAAGTGACGTGGGCAATTTTCCAATCCATGGGGCACTTCCTGAGTCAAGAGAGTTTTGGAATAACAGGGCTAGAACATCTAAAATTTCCTCAGATACTTCTGTTATTACCTTGTGTTGGAAACCAACAAGAACTGACGATTTGTCTGCCTTTAGTATCCTTATTTTCTCAATGATCAAATTTTGCTTATATTAAATCTGGTAATCAATTCTAATTAATTAAAATCTAGACCTTGGCATTTATAACCCTTAAAAGTTGACAGAAAAGTCTGACAAAAAATTTAACAACCCAGAGTAAGGTTTTATTGACAGGATGTGTTTGCGTTTCTAAAAATGTTACCCGTCCATCACCAATGACATGAAGCCAACATTGATTCACAAATGTAACCATTGCACAGCATTGTTTGCCCCTATTGTTAGCGGCCCGCATTGCTCCACCTATTGAACTAATGGAATCCACACAGGGCAACGACAACGGAGCCCAGCCTATTGTTAGCGGCCCGCATTGCCCCACCTATTGATCTAATGGCATCCACACAGGGCAACGACCACGGATGCCAGCCTATTGTTAGAGGCCCACATTGCTCCACCTATTGAACTAATGGAATCCACACAGGGCAACGACCACGGATGCCAGCCTATTGTTAGAGGCCCACATTGCTCCACCTATTGAACCAATGGAATCCACACAGGGCAACGACCACGGATCCCAGCCTATTGTTTGCGGCCCACATTTCTCCACCTATTGAACTAATGGAATCCACACAGGGCAACGACCACGGATCCCAGCCTATTGTTAGAGCCCGCATTGCTCCACCTATTGAACTAATGGCATCCACAAAGGGCAACGACCACGGATCCCACCAGTCGGTAAATGGTCAGCTGGGTGCTTCCTGTAAACGAGATCTCAGCATCTTTCTCTGCGGCATTTTATGAGCACAGTTCATGTAGATGGAGAGCCATCAACATAAGCATGAAGAAAGTACAAGCAGATTGTATAAACTATCAATGGGAAGGTTTTATGTTTGTCTTCTTTTATTAACATTTTAAAATGTTTGTAAACTGTTTAGTGCAATACCTGTGCAGCTGCTCATTTTATATCAAGTTGCTGCACAAAGTATAAAATGTTGCAAAATGATTTAAAATAACACCGAATTAAGAAGTGTTTCAGGCATACTTTAAAAATTATGTTCAGTATTTATGGCGCCAGGTGGACAGTTTTCATTTCTTCTCGTGGTTTTACATTAATTTAACAATTAGAGTGAAGGGGAATTTCACCAAAAACTTCAACTCCTCTCTGAATTTAGTCTGAGTCACGGCATAAATACAAGTGTTTGTGCAAGAACTCAACAGTTGAAGCATGAATCCAATTTCTTGTAGGATATCCGAAATGCTAATGGTCGCGTTATTCTGCAATATAACCAGACGCAAGTTTATGGAATTCACCAAAAACATCCCCCATAACAGGATAAAATTCCCGGATATAACAAACAGTAAAATGATGGATTTCTTTCGCTTCTCCATCTCTGGGTCACTGGGACTCTCCCCACTGCTGTGGGCCCGGAGTCTCCTGCGGGCTCTGCTCGACAATAAAATGTGTCTGACGGTTAAAGCATTGAGCAGCAGAATCAGAACAAAAGGAACAAATGGGGTTAAAATAAAATGAAAAGATTCTATTGCTGCCCATACCCGTGAAAAGAAAACACTCTCTAATACATTGCAAAACCATGGTGCGTTAAACAATAAATATTGACTTGTGTACATAAAGTACCAAAAAATGTTTTGCAAACAAAATAGCACAGTCACTGTTCCTAGAACCACAGCCGCCGTTTTCTCGGTGCAATATTTTGTTTTCAGCTTCTGGCAACAAATGGCCACAAATCGATCAAAGGTGAAAGTGACTGTGAACCAGACAGAACAGTCTGTGACTGCGTACAGCAGGACTGCGTGGATATTACACACTTTAATGTTCCGTACAAAGAGGAATTGGGCAGCGTAAGCGACGAGAATCTGTCTTAGTATCACGTCAATGATAATGACCAGTAGATCCGCCGCTGCCATGGACACCAGGTAACGGGTGACACATTTGGAGAGACCGCACCTTCCCCGAGACAGGATCACAATCGTCACCAAGTTCACTGTAAGGAAGGTTACAAAACAGAAATGATACATCAAGCTCCAACAGAAGCAGCAACCCGGTGGACTTCCGTCAGAAATTTGAAGCTTTGCTACTACATCCAGGTATAGAGACTAATTATTTTAACTGTGACAGGGCTTTCTGCTGGAGACAGAGTTTACAATAAAAGCAGAAACAAGATGTGAAATAAATAACTGAACAGTATAAAATTAAACACAATAAATAAAAGGATCTGCAGAAAACTATAAGAAAAACCATTCCTGTGAAGAGAGATTACTGGTGGATCTGGTCGATAACAACAACTTGTTGCAGCTGGAGGCAAAAATTACCCACACTTCCCAGGTTCGGACGGAAGCCTGTGCGGAATTGGCCGTTCGCTGCTAAATGTGTCACAGTGCTGCAGGATATATGTGGGACATGGGGCAGGGATGTTCCTTCTGATCACTGTCCACCAACACCTACTGGAAGGTGCACAGGTGTGGCAGTGAGATGAGAACAGCTTACGCGGGGTTCTGATACCTACTATGGACTCTGTCTAGGGTCTCTCGGTGAAGGCGTTTGTACCCTCGTAGCCCTGGGACCAAAAGATCAGCGCTTTCAGAAAAGGAGAGAGAAAAGAGGGAGGTAAAATAAAAAAAAACACACACGCAGTAGATGTGAAGATATTACATTATCAGGGAGTTCCAGGGACACTAGAACATGGAGATGAACAAGGAGCGAGATGAATGAGGCGGTCTCCTCCAGCGGGACTGCGGGTGAGCAGTAGCAGAATGAAGCAGAGCGGAGCATGCGTAGGTCTCAGGTGATGATGTTAGACCTGCGCTTGGAGCAGAGGAAGTGGAGGGAGGAGAAAGAAAATATATTCAATATAAATCAGTATTACAAATAATTGTATTAAAAACTCAGTCATTGGATTCATTCCGAGTCAGTTCGGCTCGTGTTGAGTGAGAAGCTCATGGGTTCAAGCCCCACTCCTTGCCTTGAGCGGGTTAACACTCCAGTTAAATACTGATCAGAGGCGCCCTCCCTCCGGGGAGAGTGTGATCAGAGATCACCTCGACCCGCTCTTCTCATTCATGGATGTTAACGTTGGGACTATTTCAAGAAAAACATGAGCTCTCGGTGTCATTGCCAACATTCCAGCACCAGACAACATCAACCAAACTATTTACCAGCTGCTGTGTGAAAAATTGCGGCTCATTTTGCTCCACGTTCTCTCTACTTCATGTGTGTAAATGTCAAACACGTGTTACTTTTCGCACAAATAGTATAAAACGCTGTGCAAATCTAATGTTTTATTTTAATTTAAAATGAGTACTTTCAGTTCATATATATATTGCAATTAATTTTACAGCAGATTTCCCAATACTTTACCAATATACTTTCTTAGACTGAATTACAACCAAACAATTAATCGCTTATCAATGTCAATTGTCCGGGTTTCCAATTGATGATAGAAAGGACCTGGGCGATTATCCAAAGTCAGGTTGCGCCTCACTGAAAGACTCCCTGAACTGTGCAAGGCCCGCATGGCTTTACACTGATGCGTCAGAGTAATGATTAATATTAACTTTGTGGAAATACGATTAATTGACTATATTACTGGAACAAACATTACACTTGTAATCCTGTCTTACACATCCTTAACCAATGGGAGGAGTGCGGAGTGGGCGATAGTAGAAAGTCAGACAGTGAAGTGGAGCGGGCGGGTTTTCTCAAACGCTTCTCTGTATTTCTGGACTCTGTCAGATCGCTACTGCTCTACACATTGAACTGTACGCAGAATACGGAATATGAAATCTTCCTGAAAGCACATTTCTGATCTAATGGAAATGCAGAGTTCCGGCATCAGGCTGGGACAAAGAGTAACATTGCTGGTGTTAAAGAATCAAAGTACAGTAAACTCTCAAACATTGTTAAACAGATGGCAGGAGTGAGGCCGCAGTGTCCATTAAACTCAGACCAGTGAACAGGCGACTGTGTAACAAACACATCAAGACAGACACCTTCCAATACCGCACACCAAGAGGCATACACGGGACACAACCAACAGCGGGGAAATTATCTAAATCACAACCACAGTAACAATCAAACAGACATGGTCTAGAGAATTACTACCTGCAGAGAAGAGTAGACATTACTGTTGGCGATGAAATGGAAAACCATTAACGCTTCCATGTAGCATTTCTTGCCTCACTGTTTAAAAGAGGAGTTAACTGATTTCAGATCAGTGGGTGGGAACCTGGATTGAAATATGTAACAGCGACAGATCTTTCAGGCGTGCTAAGATTTCATGTCCCTTCATCATAAACAACAATACTGATCAAACAGTTACTTCCCAGGAACATGTCGGGATCGGAACGCTCTAACTGAATAGGTGGTGGAAGCTATTCCAACAATAGTTTTAAAAGTGAGTTGGACAGGAACTTGAGGATGAGGAGCTTACAGGGTTACCGGTAAAAAGCGGGAATGTGGGACTAAGCACGACTGCTCTTTCACAGAGCCAGGGACAGGTGCGAGGGGCCGAATGGCCTCCTTCTGGACTGTAAGTTTCTATGATTCTATGAACATCAGCGACCTGACACTGTGGCAGGAAATGGGAGTCAGAGAGAAACAGTAATACAGTTAAAAATGGTGCACGGAGTTAATAGTTGGACTTACCAGGAACATCAATGATCCGAGACTGTGGACTATAATAGGAAACACAGAACAACAGTGAAACAGTTAAACATGCTTCACGAAGTTAATAGTTGGACTTACTGGGAACACCAACGGCAGCGATGATGGGGTAGTAAATCCTTTGTACGTCCCAGACTGCCCATAGCACCCGAAGAGTTAGTGGGAAATCCCGAAACATGGTTCCACTTTTGGCGGGAAAGGATGAACTTATCAGTGCTCGGGGCACCGCTCCCACTGAATCAATGGAATAGAGAATTCAAAGGAGCATCATATTTATATTAAAGACAAAACTGCAGAGAGACGTGCAGATTCCCTGGGAACTGATATTAATTACAGTCGTTAAACAAACAGATCAAGTTAACCATTTGAGTCCCAACAATTCTAACATTACAAAAGACAATTAAACAGGCATTGCACGAATGGAATGTGACACCCTTCAATGATCAGAATATTTCGAGAATGATTGGATAGAAAATAAAACTTGAACCCCGCAGTCTGAGAGCAGGGACATGAAGTGTGAGCGGATTAATTGACTGAGTGCAGATTGTGTATGTTTTGAAATTACACTAGACCAACATTCTGTTTATATCACACTAGACCCTGTCTCTTTTTATATTACACTAGACCCTGTCTCTGTTTGTATTACACTAGACCCTGTCTCTGTTTATATTACACTAGACCCTGTCTCTGTTTATATTACACTGGACGCTGTCTCTGTTTATATTACACTAGACCCTGTCTCTGTTTACATTACACTAGACTCTGTATCTGTTTATATTACACTAGACCCTGTCTGTTTATATTATACTAGACTCTGTCTCTGTTTATATTACACTAGACCCTGTCTCTGTTTATGGTACACTAGACCCTATCTCTGTTTATATTGCACTCGGCCTTGTCTCAGTTATCATTGCACTAGACACTGTCTCTCTTTGTACTACACTAGACCCTGTCTCTGTTTATATTATACTAGGCCCTGTATCTTTTTTTTTATCACATTAGACACTCTCTCACTTTATATTTGACTTCGCCATGTCTCTGTTTATCTTACACTAGGCCCTGTCTCAGTTATTAATGCATTAGACCCTGTCTCTGTTTATATTACACTAGACCCTGTCTCAGTTTATATTACACTAGACACTGTTTCTGTTCATATTACAATAGACCATGTCTCTGTTTATATTATACTGGCCGTGTCTCTATTTTAATTACACAAGTCCCTGTCTCTGTTTATATTACACTAGACCCTGTCGCTGCTTATATTGCACTAGACCTTGTCTCTATTTACATTACACTAGGTCCTGTCTCTGTTTATATTATACTGGCCCATTGGTGGTTTTGCCTTCAGATGCCAAGGCCATAAATTCTGGAATTCCCTCACCTCTCCGTCTCTCGACCGCTCTCCTCCTTTAAGACTCTCCTCAGAACTTATCTCTTTGACTGAGCTTTTTAATCACCTCTCCTAATATCTCCTTAAGTGGCTTTGTGTCAAATCTTGTTTTAGTTACTCTCCTGTGAAGCGCCCTGGGAGGCTTTACTCGGTTAAAAGCAGTTCCTAAATGAAAGTTGTTGTTGTAATCGATTTAAGTTTATCAATTGTTAAACCTGGGCTACACCAACCCTTTCGCGGCAAATATGAAGCACCCATCATTTGAGCTGAAACGAGGTTTAGTCTATATCTGAAAGCCGCTGTTTATTTGTTCGTAGGTGTAGAATGTAGGTTAATGGGAGACTGAATAATAACAATCGTGAATTATATGCGTGGCATAATTTTAAATTGTGGAGGGATGGAATCAGAAACCCAGATTGTGAAATTAGCGACAAGCTGACAAGGGTCACTAGTGCTGAACAGCACGGAGATTACAGCATGGGTAACAGGCCTGTCGGCCCTTCTTGTCGGTGCTAGCCCACCACAACAGCAATATTCCTAATCCCGCTTCCCCGCCCTGTGTCCATATGCCTTTATCCCCCTTGCTTCAAACACATATCCAACCAATTCTTCAATGTTGGCACAGTCTCTGCTCCAATCAGTAAGAAAGGACTGTATTGACACCGGACCTTAATTAACCTCAGTCATTCCAAAGCGCTTCACCACCAATAAAGTACTTTTGAAGTGTAGTCACGCTCGCCCCTTGAGTCAGAAGGTTGTGAGTTCGAGCCCCGCACTCCAGAGACTCGAGCCCCATAACCCGGGTCCGACATGTCCGCTGCCAATATATGATTCGATGGGGAGTGATGAAAGGCTGGAGAAGCATTGCTAGATCTAGAAACGTCAATCAATACGGACTTATAACAGTGTTGGGAATAATTGACAGTTCGAGAAACATCAATCGATTGCAAGCTGTCCATTGCTCCAGACAGTTGATTGTTGCGGAACTATCAATAGATTGAAAACACCACTGGATTGACAAACATCTATTGTTTGGAAAACACAATTTTAGGAGGAAAGTTTTGAGAAATAACACTTGTTTAGTAATATGACGGCCTGGAAAATACTAGTGGTCCGGAATTCTCTGTCCGTCCATCTGTCGCTATTGCTGTTAGTTGGCGCAGAGACAGTTTGTTACTCCGGATAGTGGGATACTGAGCGGGAATGGGAACTGTGCACAATCCACAGTAATAATCCGTAGATGATGGGACAGAGCCTCTTATACAAGGGGAAGGGTGTCAAACAGGCATCAATCAACTCACAGTCATTCTCCGAAAAACAATTCACCAATGTCACTTCAATATTAATAACTATTTGTGAAGCGCTTTGCGACATTAAGAAAGGCCTTGAAGATGTACTTTTAGCCCAGAAAATGACGTGGAAAAGTAATTGCCAAATATTTATAATGGCATCTTATTTCAGTCTTTATATCCCTGCACCAGTTCTCCACGACGCTAAACAATCACACGACAAAAGTTTAAACTTCTGAGCAATAGGATTCTTTTAACCTCATGCCACAGAGCACTGACCTATATAATCGTGTCAAAAATGTTGATTCAAATCACCATGTACAGCAACTTCACCGACTCAGCTCTGAGCGGCTGATGTACCATGTCCACTCTAACCATATCTCTCCATCGCGGTGACCCCTCACCACCAACCTGAGCACATCTCAGTGATGTACTGAGCTCACCCGCCCAACTGGTGAACAATTCATTCAGAGTATGAATGGACTCAATGGAAAGACTCTGGGGAGAGCGGTTAAAGGGGTTAAGGCCCTTTTAATTTGCGACCACTCTGTGCAAAAACCCACATTTCAATCTGGCAATGATTACAATGAATATATGGCGGTAAATAAAGTCACAGTTCATGCTCCTGTTAATCGCGCTGTTCAGAATGGTCTGACCGCACCAGTCTCACAGAGGAGCAAGTATTTAGGTGGGGAAGTGGTAAATGATGTACCCGTTGATGTGCTATGTTCCCGATGTGGTTGAAATAATTCGGGTGAGGATATGTTGAGTTCTTTGTTGTATATGAAAGTACCACCTGTCCCAAATATTATACTTGTCTCTTCTCACCGCAGTCACGTGCTCGCTTTATATCTTTGAGATGAAGATTCCCCATCACCAGAGACGGAGCATCAGTACCGCATGGATAACTTCAGGCTTCTCCAGGTGAAATTCATCTCTCTGGTTATGGATACCATAGGGATTGAAATGATGCAGAAAATCAGGAATGACTGAAGGCACCATACTGATACAAATGTAAACGGGCTGCTTCATGTCAGATAGTAGACCATCAAAAAGACGTGAATATTGTACGACATCATTCATAGCCATAAATCCTCATCCATCCATCCATCGTTCCATCCATCCCTCCATCCATCCATCCATCCATCCAATCCGTCCTTCCATCCATCCATCCATCCATCCATCCATCTCTCTCTCTGTCTCTCTCTGTCTGTCTATTTCAGGGTTGTGATGTACTTGCTCAGATCCTCCAGCTGACTGTTGCTACCAGCAGGGCATCTGAGACGCTGGATATATTGCCTTTCCTGAGAGATGGGAAGAGTTTGACCCAGTTACAGAACTAAAAGAAATAAAATTAATTCCAGTACTGTTGCTGGGTAGATTTGTGTATAAACGGGCCTCATTGACAGTGTAACGTCTTTGAAGTTGTCTTTCAGCCAAGCTGTCAGTAGTGAGGAAACAGATCTTTGATTTACTGCACTGAAAACCCAGATCCTTCCCTTAAATGACACTGGGTGTTCGAGCCTCGCTAACGGCAGTCGGCTGGGTTGCTGCCAAACACTGTGTGGGGCAGATTAGCGTGAATATGAATGGAAACAAGATGGGATTTAACTATTTGAACATTAAATAATTCAGTAGCGCTCTAACAAGAAATATACATTCCACATGGTATAACATCTAAAGAATGATTTTCGGTATATTCCTTGCTCTCGATATTATAAAATAGGATCAGAGAATAATACATTGAACCACATGCCATTTAATTGAATTGTTGTAAAATAAATATAATTCTAGATAATTCAGTCCGTTTATTCAGCACTGCATGAAGTGCTGGAGAGAGATTGTAATGACCCCAGACACACACTGTAATGAGATTAGTGGGAATCGCAAAGTAAATAAAACAGAGGTGGAATTGCCTTGAACCCGCTGCACTTCCTTGAATATTCTCAGAGTTCTGCACCTGATTTAAACTAAAGGCTGATTACTTATTAGCAGCCGCGCTCTGTGCAGTTTAATTTGTGCTGATTTGGATTCCTGAACAAGCCCTCTCATAGCCCGGCTACCAATGGGTAGAGAAATGCCCAGTTTGTGATTTGTTTCAGTGGCAGATAAAGCATTTAATCGTCTGATATTCTGTAACATACCGCTTTGTCCTGATATACAATGTGATTTTCAAATATATTACCGTGCCCAAAATAAGCAATGCATACACTGTCATAGTCATAGAGTCATAGAGCTATACAGAACAGAAAAAGGCCTTTCGGCACATCGTGTCCGCGCCGGCCAGCAAGCCCTGTCTATTCTAATCTCATTTTCCAGCACTTGGCCGTAGCCTTGTATGCTATGGCGTTTCAAGTGCTCATCTAAATGCTTCTTGAATGTTGTGAGGGTTCCTTCCTCTACCACCCTTTCAGACAGTGAGTTCCGGATTCCAACCACCCTCTGGGTGAAAAAGTATTTCCTCCAATCCCCTCTAAACCTCCTGCCCCTTACGTTGAAACTATGTCCCCTGGTTATTGACCCCTCTACTAAGGGGAAAAGTTCCTTTCTATCTTCCCTATCTATGACCCTCATAATTTTGTACACCTCAATCAGGTCACCCCTCAGCCTTCTCTGCTCTAAGAAAAACAACCCCAGCCTGCCCAGTCTCTCTTCATAGCTGAAGCGCTCCAGCCCAGGTAACATCCTGGTGAATCACCTCTGCACTCTCTCCAATGCAATCCCTCCAACAGTGTGGCGACCAGAACTGCACACAGTATTTCAGCTGTGGCCTAACTAGCGTTTTGTACAGCTCCATCATAACCGCCCTGCTCTTATATTCTATGCCTCGGCTAATGAAGGCAAGTATCGCATAGTGCTTTTTAACCACCTTATCTACCTGTCCTGCTGCCTTCAGGAATCGATGTACATGCACACAAAGGTCCCTCTGATCCTCTGTCCTTCCTCGGATCCTACCATTCATTGTTTATTCCCTTGCCTTGTTAGTCCTCCCGAAATGCATCACCTCACACTTTTCATGGTTAAATTACATTTGCCACTGTTCTGGCCATCTAACCATCCCGTCTATATTGTCCTGTAGTCTGAGGCTTCCCTCCTCGCTATTTACCACTCCACCAATTTTCGTGCCATCTGCGAACTTACTGATCATAACTCCTACATTCATATCTAAATCATTAATGTACACTACAAACAGCAAAGGACCCAGCACCGATCCCTGCGGTACACCACTGGACATAGGCTTCCAGTCATAAAAAAAACCATCGACCATCACCCTCTGCCTCCTGCCACTAAGCCAATTTTGGATTCAATGGGCCAAATTGCCCTGGATCCCATGGGCTCTTACCTTCTTGACCAGTCTCTCATGTGGGACTTTGTTAAAAGCCTTACTGAAGTCGATGTAGACTGCATCAACTGCACCACCCTCATCCACACACCTAGTCACCACTTCGAAAAATTCAATCAAATTGGTCAGACATGATCTGCCCCTGACAAAGCCATGCTGACTATCACTGATTAATCCCTGTCTGTCCAAGTGGAGGCTAATTCTGTCCCTCAAAACTTGTTCCAATAGTTTCGGCACCACTGATGTTAGGCTCACTGGCCTGTAATTCCCTGGTTTATCCCTACTACCCTTCTTGAACAATGGTACTACGTTAGCAGTCCTCCAGTCCTCTGGCACCTCCCCTGTGGCCAGAGATGTTCTGAAAATTTGTGTCAGAGCCCCTGGAATCTCCTCCCTTGCCTCACACAGCAGCCAGGGATACATCCCGTCAGGGCCAAGGGATTTCTCCACTTTTACGCCCGCTAAAACCGCTAGTACCTCCTCCCTCTCAATGCTAATTTCTTCAACCATATCACAATCCCCCTGCCTGATTTATATGCCTACATTGTCCTTCTCCATAGTGAACACAGATGCAAAATATTCATTTAAAACCTCACGTACATCTTCCGGCTCTACACATAGATTGCCACTTTGGTCCCTAATGGGCCCTACTCTTTCCCTGGTTATCCTCTTGCCCGTAAAATGCTTATATAACACCTTGGAATTTTCCTTTATTTTGCCCACCAGTGTTTTTTCATGCCCCCTTTTCGCTCTCCTAATTTCTTTTTTAAGTGCCCCCCTGCACTTTCTACACTCCTCTAGGGCTTCCACTGTTTTTCGTCCTTGGTATATGCCAAAACCCTCCCTTTTTTTCCTAATCCATTCTTGTATATCCCTTGACATCCAGGGTTCCCTGGGCTTGTTGGTCCCACCCTTGACCTTTGCGGGAACATGTTGACGTTGTACTCTCTCTATTTCCTTTGTGAAAGACTCTCATTGCTCTGTAAATGCCATTTCCAATATGGTCGACACATGATTAACGCACAGATCATCAGGTTACGGGTGTATTTAAGGTTCAGTTTCAGAAACCATGTTACACTATGATCGGCGCTCAAAATGCTCCCGCGTGTCTGACAATACTCGGCTCACTAGACAGAGCCCACCCACGGCCACAGTTACCCCAGAAACAACGGCTACATGTTAGAGCTCTAACAGGATGATGTGTCAGTATATGTTTCCCGTCTTTCACCTTATTCTGCAATGCTTCTGCCGAATGGACTGGTATTGTATCTCCAAGCTGCTTTAAGCTGGTTGGGACGCTGAGCTTGTAAACTGTCCAATTTATCGGAGGTGAATAAAATCCAAGCTCCGAGCACAAAGTCTAAATTGGCCATTTATTGGTTAAACTTCTGTTGGTCCATCTTGATGAAAGTCCACCCAGTCTTCATTAGTGTTGTGAATTTAGCTCCTGGGCGAGGGAGGATTTATAACACAAATCTCCCCGCAGAACGCGATCTCAATCAGGGAGTGAAGGCCTCATCCCATCGGCTCCTTCCCGCACTCTCGGTATTGGGGGCAGATGTAGGTGCACTTTACACAGTCGCTGTAAAATAGAAATAAGTTCCTTTACACTGCGCATAAAACCTCCCGGGAATGCTTGCACACCGTCAGCTGATTTGAACTAACTCCAGAGTTCAATCAAATGCCTGTGGATTGAATGAAATAAAAGGCTTTGAGTGTCCCTGGATAAACACTGCCCTCTACCGACCTCCTCTTCACCCGCTTCCTCCACTTCTCTCCTCTTCCAATCTCATCCCCACTCCTCTTCCCCCTCCCTAACCCTCCTCCTATTCCTCCTCCTCCTTTCTTCCCTCCTTCTTCGCTGCTCTTCTCCTCTCCACTTCCCATTCCTCCTCGCCCTTATCCTCGTTGTCCCATCCTTCTCATTTCAACTAGCCTCCTCGCCCTCACCCATCCCCCTCCCTTATCTCCACCTTTTATCTGTTTCTCTGCCACTTCTTCACATCTATCTTCCCTTCCTTCATTCCTGTCCATTCTGCTTCACCCTTTCCTCGTTCAATATTCTCCCCCTCTCTCTCCAATCTAATATTACACACTGCTCCTCCTTTCCTCTCCCTCTTTCCCCCCCTCCTCTCCTCCCATTCAGCCCCTCTTCGACTCGCCTCCCCCTTTGATCTCTCGACCTGCTTCACGTTCTCTGGCAGCCCTCCTTCCCCAGACCTCCCACCCGCCCATCCGAGACAAAAGGGTTGAATTACAACGTTCGAATTTTACTTAGGCGGTTCCCATGTTAAATATGACATAGTAATTAAATATTGAAATTTAAAGGTAAGGACAGATGCATGACTTTAAAATGGGACAGATTTACGTCTGTGGACTGTTGTCCATTTCCCCCTCCGGCCTCCAGTCATGCTTCATTTGCGGAATGCACTTAACCTTGAGTCCCCTTGTGGAAAGCTAGACAAGTGTGTGTATATATGTGTATATACTAGCCAGTCTCCCATGAGATTGCACACAGTAGGTCAAGAACAAGTTCAGTCTTCTGATTATGCTGCGCCATACCGTGTAAACGAGCACGACCCCCTGATATCGACTGCATTGTCCATCACTAAACCATAATAGCCGAAATATAACCACCTGTATATCTCCGTCTCATCACAATCTCACAGTCCATGAGGTGCCGGGTGCGGGCAGTGCTTGACTGGTGTCCCATTGCCTGTATGGAGCCCCCGGATTGCTACATGTAGTCAGGTGAACTACAGCGGGGCGGACACGGGAATTGTTAACATCAGCCCAGTAATCTCCACAACCCGACACTCAGATTATACTTGTGTGTGGACAGAGTGATGTTGCTGGGAGTCAGACCAAGTTTCTGTGAGCAGCCGTTCTGAGGCGCTTTCACCCTGTTGTTGGGCCGGTAACTGTCTTCCCTGGAGGGCAGGGAAAGGGCAGTGTAAGGAGACAACAAGAGGGGTGTCATCCTGTGAGATGTGTCTGTCTCTAAGCCATTTTAATATTGCCTCCCTAAATGGACACGAAGTTCTTAATTGGAAAGATTGAGTATCTCAGAGCCCCAGACAGCTTCCTTCAGACATCATTCACACCAAAGGGGATGTGTGCAGGAGAAGGGCTGTTTGAATCTCGGTCAACCACAGGGCGTGGTCTGCAGGGCAGGTCTGTGATGTCACAATATTCAGGCAAAGTGTCATTGGAGTGTCACCGCTTTATGACATCACTGACAATGCAATACCTAGCAACCAACCTCGTGACCATCCTCCCTGAACACTGCTTATTATGGGCTGTGTTTAGCTCGGAGATTGTCCAGACAGTGAAGAGGTGCTGGGTTCAATGTGTGTGGAGTGTGTGCGGGGATCACTTTACCCTGTACATCACAGCATTTTCCAGCCAGTTTTAAATTAAGAGATTTATTAAATTATTTTTAAAATGATGACTCTCTGGTGCGCACACCATGGGCTGCATGTGTTCAGGGGGAGCTGTGAAAAATTAATAGTGACCCTATCGAAACGCAGTCATCAAAGTGACTTTTTAGTTGTTGAATTTAACTGGGAGATTCCCAGTTTACAGAAGATCCTTTTATGCCAACGGTGGATCACCGGAAACAAGGACATTTCCCCATCACCGGGTCCTGGGGCTGCTCAGCCACTGGTTCAAATACCCGGCGGGTTATTAAAGGCTGAAACCACTGACATAAGAACATAAGGACATAAGAAATAGAAGCAGGAGTAGGCCATACGGCCCCTCGAGCCTGCTCCGCCATTCAATCAGATCATAACTGATCTCCGACCTCAAATCCACTTTCCCGCCCGATTCCTATATCCATTGATGCGTTCAGATTCCAAAACCTGCCGATCTCAGCCTAATCAACGACTGAGCATGCACGCCCCTCTGGGGTAGAGAATGCCAAAGATATGTATCCTCATCTCAGTGCCGACCCCTCATCCTGAGTCTCTGCCCCCTAGTTCTAGACTCTCTCGGCAGAAGAAATAACCTCTCAGCATCTACTCTATCAAGAATCTAGCGCGTTTCAATGCGATCACTTCTCATTCTTCTAAACTCCAGGGAGTATAGGCCGAATGTACTCCATCTCTCCTCATAGGACAGACCTCTCATCCCAGCAATCAATCTAATGCACCTTCTTTGCACCGCCTCTAAGGCAAGTATCTCCATTCTTAGGTACGGAGACCAAACTACACCTGGACTCCAGGGGCCAGAAATTCGTTTCGAGCGGTGGCACAAAATGGGAGGTATTAGATCGGCTACTCGTGATATTCATTGCATCAGGCGCTGCAGCCACCTCTTTTAGAACCCTAAGATGTAGTCCATCAGGTCCAGGGGATTTGTCAGTTTGTCGTCTTTTAGTCCCATTAATTTCTTCAGAACTTTTTCTTTAGTAATATTAATGACTTTACGTTCCTCAGTCTCATTAGACCCTGGTACGGTTTCTTCTGCCTTCTACTGTGAAGACAGATTCAATGGATTAGAAATTCCTCTTGGGCGGTGGCGCAAAACGAGCGTTATCGGATCAGCCGCCCGTTATACACAGCGCCTGATATTCAATTCCATTGCAGTCATTGTAACTAATTCAGGTGCTGCATATAACGGGTGGACAATCCGATATCGCCCATTTTGCGCCACTGTCCGAGACGAATTTCTCAGCCAAATTATTTGTTGAACGTCTCTGCATTTTCTTCTGCCCCATTATAATTTCTACTGTCTCAGCCTCCAAGGAACCCAAGTTTACTTTCGCTACTCTCTTCCTTTCTACATAATTGTAGAAGCTCTTACAATCTGTCTTCATATTTTTTGCTTGTGTACTCTCATTCTATTTTCTCCCTCTTTTTCATTTTTTTTGTCATCATTTGATGGTTTCTAAAACTTTCCCAGTCCTCAGGCCTACTACTCTTCGTGGCTACATTATAAGCCTTTTCTTTTTATCCACTACTACCCTTCACCTCTCTAGTTAGCCACGAATGGATCACTTTTCCTGGGAAGTCTTTATTTCTCAATGGAATGCATATTCATTGAGAAATATGAAATATTTATTTAAATGTTGATTATCTACCATCAAAACCGTTAATCTAATTATCCAATCTACTTTAGTCACCACACCACTCATGCCTATGTAATTGACTTTATTTAATTTTATTACTTGAGTTTCCGGCTTAGGTACGTCACTCTCAAACTCGATGTGAAATTCTTCCCCAGAGGATCTCTCACTATGAGATTACTAATTAACGCTTTCTCATTACACAGGACAAGTTATAAAATAACCTCTTCCCTAATTGGTTCGACGGTGTATTGTTCTAAGAAGCTGTCTCGAATGCATTCCAAAAACAAATCCTCAGAGCCTATAAACTACTCCTACCAGTGCTTTTCTGCCCCTTGTTATTTCTTATCTCCACCCATACTGGTTCTACTTCCTAATCTTTCGAGCCAAGATCCTTCCTCACTACTGACCGTTTGTCATCCTTTATTATCAGTACCACCACGCATTCTTTTCCATTCTGCCTCTTTACTCAAAATTTCAAATACCCTGCAATATTTAGATACCAACCTTGGTCAGCATGCTTTCTCATCTCTGTAATGGCTATTAGATCAAAATGCGGAGATGCCGGTGCTGGACTGGGGTGGACAAAATTGAGAGGTCGCACAACACCAGGTTATAGTCCAACAGTTTTATTTGAAATCACAAGCTTTCGGAGCTATCGATCGCCCCTTCCTCACCTGGAAGGGGCGATCGATAGCTCCGAAAGCTTATGATTTCAAATAAAACTGTTGGACTATAACCTGGTGCTATTAGATCAAACCCATCTATTTGTGCCATTAAAATCGTCTATCTTGTTACGAATGCTCCCTGCATTCAGATAAAGAGCCTTCAATTTTAAATTTTACCATCTTTCCCTATTTTGGTCTTATTCACTGATATATTATTACCGTTAAACTCTCTGCTCCTTCCCGTCACCGTCTGCCAATCTTTACCTAAATCGTTAGGCGGCTCTATCGCCTTGAATATCTCGCGAGTTTCATAAATTTCCCCTCACCTGAACCAACACTACGCCTTTTTAGTTTAGAGCCCTATCTACAGCCCTAGTTAATCGATTCACCAGGACACGTGTCCCAACGCGGTTTAAGTGTAACCCCTCCCAATAGAACAGCTCCAAATTTCCCAAGTGATGGTGCCAGTACCCCAGGAATTAAAACCTCTGTCTCCCACACCACTCTTTGAGCCACGCATTCAACTCTCTGATTTGATCTACTGTGCCAATTTGCGTGTGGCTCCGGTATTAATCCAAAGATTATTAACTTTGCTGTTCGGCTTATTAATTTGGGCCCTAGCTCCTCAAGCTCCTCACCAGACCTTCATTCCTAGTTCTGCCTATATTGTTGGTTCCGACGTGAACCACGACAGATAGATCCTCCCCCTCGTGCTCTAAGTTATTTTCCAGCCGCGAGGAGATATCCTTAACCCTGGCACTTTCCTGCAACACAGCCTTCGGGACTCGATCGCGGCTGCTGAGCACCGTATTTTCCCCATTGCTATACTAACCACTGACTCTACCTCTTTCCTTTTGATTCGCCCCACTTGAATGGCCTCCTGTACGACGGTGCCACGGTCAAATTGTCCATCCACGCTGCAGTCTTTGTCCTCATCCATTCAGGTAGCAAGTACCTCGTCCCTGTTGGACAAGGTCAAAGGCTGAGGCTCCTCCATCGCTACATCCTGGGTCACCATACCTGAATGACTCGCATTCACATGCTCCTGTTCCTGACCAAAGCTAAGCTACGACCTAATCTAAGGGTGTGACTGGCTCCTGGATCGAAGTGTCCAGATAACTCTCCCCCTCCCTGATGCATCGTAATGTCTGCAGCTCGGACTCCAGCTCAACAACTCTGAGCCGAAGTTCCTCGAGTTGCAGACACTTACTGCAGATGTGGTTTCCCGGGATCTCATTGGTCTCCTCCAAATCCCACAGGCTGTAGTTACGACACACCACCTGCCCTGCCATCGCATTCTAACCTTGTTTTATAAATTTAATTGGCTAAATTTTTTATTCAATCGATATGTTAATTTTATGAACTACTTGGTTTAGCTAGTTTAAGTTTTGATTGAATAAAGTACTAGCAATAGTTTCCCAGCTCTTGGTTTAAACCAGTGCCCGAGCAACAAACGGTAATACTCACCATCCAAGCACCGAGCTGCTCTCCTGTGAAGTCTCTCCTTTTCTCCCCGCCGCTCTCGGTCGCTGACCCCGCTCTCGCTGTGCTGATATTTGAGACTTTTAAATCCTCGCTCCCCGGCTGCAGGTTGCTCCGAGGCTATTTCCCCTGAGGTTCATCTGGGAATGATGGGGTCTGAGCGGCCCGTCCGCCCGTGGTCTGTAAACTGACAGAGCGGCCTTCCCGGCTCCGCCCCCTTTGGGTAAACACAAGAAACTCGAGCCTGGCGGTCGGGAGCTTCATAAACCCGCCCCAGGCCGCACCAGAGGAGTTAGCGGGGCTAAAAACCAGCAGGAATCCAGCGGGACTGATCTCCGTGGACTCCCCACCTCTACCGGTCCTGTTAGTCGCTGAATCCGGGCGGTGAAAGATGAAAACCGGCCTCACTGTGTGTGTCTCACAGAGATGAGGGGATTGGGCAGAACACCAGAACAACACGTTGTGATGGTGCAAAGTCTTCTCATTATTTAATGAATTTAACAATTACAGTAAAGGGATATTTCACCACATTCTTCAACTCCTGTCTGAATTTAGTCTGGGTCACGGCATAAATACACGTGTTGGTGCAGCAACTCAGGAGCTGAAGCATAAATCCCAGTTCCTGTACATATTGAGGTAGAGCCACAGGCACCAAATCGAAATCATACAATCGTCTCCACACAGAAAACAACAGAAAGACTGCCCATAACAGGATAAAATTCGCGGATATAACAAACAGTAAAATGATGGATTTCCTTCGCTTCTCCATCTCTGGGTCACGGGGACTCTCCCCACTGCTGTGGGCCCGGAGTCCCCTGCGGACTCTGCTCGACACTAAAACGTGTCTGACGGTTAAAGCGTTGAGCAGCAGAATCAGAACAAATGGAATAAATGGGGTTAAAACATAATGAAGGAATTCAATTACTGTCCACACCTGTGAAAAAACAACATCGTTTGTTACATAACAAAACCAAGGAGCATTAGAAATCCGATATCTACCGTCACACAGAAAGTACCAGAAAGTGTTCTTTACACAGAACAGCACACTCACTGTTCCGAGAACCGCAGCCGCCGTTTTCTCGGTGCAATATTTTATTTTCAGCTTCTGGCAACAAATGGCCACAAATCGATCAAAGGTGAAAGTGACTGTGAACCAGACAGAACAGTCTGTGACTGAGTAAAGCAGGATGGCGTGGATCTTGCACACATTATTCTTCCACAGGTACTGAAACTGAGCCTCATAACGAATAGGAGTCTGCCTGAATATGAGATCAGTGATAACGACCAGTAGATCCGCCGCTTCCATGGACACCAGGTAACGGGTGATACATTTGGAGAGACCGCACCTTCCCCGAGACAGGATCACAATCGTTACCAAGTTCACTGCAAGGAAGAGAAAAACAGGGAACTTATTCTTCAGACTGAGAGCAACAGCAGCTGTCTGATAGAATTCTGGGTAAAATGTGCAGCGTTATTATTGAATCGAGGGACAGAATCTAATTCCCAGTAATGGTCGAGTGGAATTTTTGTGACCGGAAGTCTGTTTCCAGCGGGGTTCCGCAGGGCTCAGTACTGGGTCCCTTGCGTTTTGTGATATACAACAATGATTTAGACTTTAATGTAGGGGGCATGATTAAGAAGTTTGCAGTTGATACAAAAATAGGCCGTGTTTTTGATTTTGAGGAACCTAGCAGTAGACTGCAGGAAGATATCAATGGACTGTTCAGGTGTGCAGAAATGTGGCAAATGGAATTCAATCAGGAGAAGGGTCAGGTAATGCATTTGGAGAGGGCTAGCAAGACAAGGGAATGCACAACTAATGGTAGGATATTGAGGCTTGTAGAGGAACAGAGGGACATTGGAGTGCATGTCCACAGTTCCCTGCAGGTATCAGGACAGGTAGAAAAGGTGGTTAAGAAGGCTTGCGGGATACTTTGCTCTATTAGCCGAGGCATAGAATAAGAGTAGGGAGGTTATGCTGGAACTGTATAAAACATTAGTTAGGTCACAGCTAGAGTACTGCGTACAGTTCTGATCAGCACATTACAGGAAAGATGTGATTACACTAGAGAGGGTACAGAGGAGATTTACAAGGATGTTGTCAGGACTGGAGAATTTTAGCTCCGAGGAAAGATTGGATAGGCTGGGGTTGTTTTCCACGGAAGAGAGGAGATTGAGGGGAGACTTGATTGAGGATTATAAAAATATGAATGGCCTAGTTTGAGTGGATAGGAAGCAGCTATTTACCACAGCAGAGAGGTCAATAAGCAGGGGGCGAAAATTTAAATTAATTCCTCGAAGGATTAGAGGGGAGTTTAGCAAACTGTTTTCACCCAGAGGGTGGCGAGGGTCTGGAACTTACTGCCTGAAAGGATGGTAGAGGCAGAAACGCTCATCACATTTTAACATTACAAAGGCAAAATACTGCAGAGGCTGGAAATCTGAAATAAAAACAGAAAATGCTGGAAATACTCATCAGGTCAGGCAGCATCTGTTGAGAGTGAGACAGGTTAACCTCTCTAGATCTTTTAATTGCAAACTGCCGGCGTGACATCGGCCGTCTCAATTTCTCTGCTCCCCTCACTCACACCAAACTACCTCCGTCTAAACTTGCAGCACTCCATTCTCTCAGATCCAACCCCAACATTGTCTTTAAACCTGCTGACACGGGTGGTGCTGTTGTTGTTTGGCGAACCGGCCTCTACCTAGCAGAGGCTGAATGCCAACACTCCGATCCCTCCTCCAACCTCCGCCTAGACCAGGACCCCACTACCGAAATTCAAGCCACCGACTCCAAGACCGTCACTGAACTCATCTCCTCTGAAGATCATCACTCCACGGCCGCCAACCTCATAGTTCCCCAGCCCCACACAGCCCGCTTCTACCTCCTTCCCAAGATCCACAAGCAGGACTGCCCTGGTTGACCCATCGTTTCAGCCTGTTCTTGCCTCACGAAACTTATCTCTTCCTATCTCGATCCTATTTGTTCTCCCCTTGTCCAGTCTCTTACCACCTACATCCGCGACTCTTCCGACGCCCTCTGCCACTTTAACAGTTTCCAGTTTCCTGACCCCATCCTTTTCACTATGGACGTCGAATCCCTCTACATCTCCATCCCCCACCAGGATGGCCTGAGGTCGCTCCGCTTCTTCCTTGATCAGAGGCCCAACCAGTCCCCATCCATCGTCACCTTCCTCCACCTGGCTGAACGTGTTCTCACTTTGAACAACTTCTCCTTTGACTCCACTCACTTCCTGCAAATTAAAGGTGTTGCTATGGGAACCCGCATGGGTCCTAGCTGTGCCTGCCTTTTCGTGGGATATCTGGACCATTCTTTGTTCCAGTCCTACTCAGGTCCCCTCCCTCACCTCTTTTTCCGGTACATCGATGACTGTATCGGTGTTCTTTCCTGCTCTCGCCCTGAACTATAAAATTTCATTCACTTTGCTTCCAATTTCCAGCCTTCCCTCACCTTCACATGGTCCATCTCCGACTCTTCCCCTCTCTTCCTCGACTTCTCCGTCTCCATCTCTGGGGATAGGTTATTGACAAACGTTCACTACAAGCCCAATGACCCAAGCACAGCTACCTGGACTACACTACCTCCCACTCCGCCTCCTGTAAGGACTCTATTCCATTCTCCCAGTTTCTCCGTCTCTCGCCGCATCTGCACTTCCTTACCAGTGCTTCCGATATGTCTTCCTTTTTCCTCAACCGATGATTCCCCTCGACTGTGGTTGACACGGCCATTGACCGTGTCCGTTCCATTTCCCGCACTTCTGCTCTCACCCCTTCCCCTCCCTCCCAGAACCACGATAGGGTTCCCCTTGTTCTCACCTTTCACCCCACCAGCCATCACATTCAACGGATCATCGATCGCCATTTCCGCCACCTCCAGCGTGATCCCACCACGAAACACATCTGCCCCTCCCCTCCCCTTTTGTATTCCAAAGGGACCACTCCCTCCGCGACACCCTGGTCCACTCCTCTGTCACCCCCAACACCCCTTCGCCTTCGCCCGGCACCTACCCGTGCAAGCGCAGGAGATGTAACACATGCCCTTATACCTCCTCCCTTCCCACTGTCCAGGGCCACAAACAACCCTGCCAGGTGAAACAGCGATTTACTTGTACTTTTTGCAATTTAGTATACTGTATTCGCTGCTCACGATGCAGTCTCCTCTACACTCGGGAGATCAAACGCAGATTGGGTGACCGCTTTGTGGAACACCTCTGTTCAGACCAGAAGGGTGACCCCGAGCTCCCGGTCGCCTGTCACTTTAATTCTCCGATCCACTCCCACTCAGACCTCACCGACCTCGGCCTCTTGCATTGCTCCAATGAAGCTCAACGTAAGCTCGAGGAACAGCAACTCATATTTCGATTAGGCACTTTACTGTCTTCTGGACTCAACATCGAGTTCAACAATTTCAAACCATAGCCTCTGCCCCTATTCTTTTTTTTCATTTTTTCTCTCTGTCACATGTCTTTCATTCTGCCAGTGCCATTTACACTTCATCTACAACCAGCTTTTGTTATTTACCTTGTCCCATTACCATCTCCTTTTGCCTTGCACCATCATCACTTTTGTCTTTTAATCTCTCCTGCCTTCCATACTATCACAGACCTTTCCTTTTGTTCTATCCTCCCCTCCCCCCTTTTCCGGCCCCTGCACTTGCTTAAAAACCTGTTCTATCTCCAGCTTTTTCCAGCTCTGACGAAGGGCCATCGACCTGAAACGTTAACTCTGTTTCTCTCCCACAGATGCTGCCTGACCTGCTGAATATTTCCAGCATTTTCTGTTTTTATTTCAGATTTCCAGCATCCGCAGTATTTAGCTTTTGTATTCACAGAGATATGTGGTCGCACAACAAGGGGATCAGAGCAAAACTCTGTAACTCAATCATATCCAGCCGAGATTGGTGGTGTGCAATTCGGTAACTAACAGGAGGAGTAGGAAGCTTCAAAAACATCACCATCCTCAAAAATAGGGCAAACCTGTACTTGATAGCAGGAATGGAATTCAATGCGATTGACAGTCCTTTCATTCAAAGGTGGTGAATGGACGGACCTATTGATTACTCCTGAGATCTCCACCATCACAGAGAATAGCATCCAGCTGATGCGTTTCATTCCACGTGATGCTCAGAAGCGGCAGAATGAACTGGACACAGCGAAGGTCGTTGATCCTGACAACATCCCGGATGTAGTGCTGAAGACCTGTGCACCAGAGCTCGCCGCTCCCTCGCCAAGCTGTTCCTGTGATGTCACTGACAACAATGACAACAACAACATAGAAACATAGAAGATAGGAGCAGCAGTAGGCCATTCGGCCCCTCGAACTAGTTCCGCCATTTAATGAGATCAGGGCTGATCATCCAAATTCAGTACCATGTTCCTGCTTTCTCCACATATCCCTTGATCACTTCAGCCTTAAGAAATATATCTAACTCCTTCTTGAATATATTTAATGAATTGGCCACAACTGCCTTCTGTGGTAGAGAATTCCACAGGTTCACCACTCTCTGGGTAAAGAAAATCCTCCTCATCTCAGTACTAAATGGCTTACCCCTTATCCTTAGACTGTGACACCTGGTTCTGGACTCTCCCGTCATCGGGAACATCCTTCCTGCATCTAATCTGTCGAGTCCTGTTAGAATTTTATAAGTTTCAATGAGATCCCCTCTCATTCTTCTAACCCCTAGCGATTATAAGCCTGATCGACCCAATCTCTCTTCATAAGTCATTCCTGCCATCCTAGGTATCAGTCTGGTGAATCTTCGCTGCACTCCCTCCATGGCAAGAACACCCTTCCTCAGACAAGGCGATCAAAACTGCACACAATACTCAAGGTGTGGTCTCACCAAGGCCCTGTACAACTGCAGCAAGACATCCTTGCTGCTGTACTCGAATCCTTTCGCTGCGAAGGCCAACATAACATTTGCCTTCTTAACCACCTGCTGCACCTGCATCCTTACCTTCAGGGACTGGCGCACAAGGACACCCAACACTGTGCTTCCTGTCTGCCAACCAGTTCTCTGTCCAAGTCAGTACGTTACCCCCAATCCCATGTGCTTTAACTTTGCACGTTAATCTCTTATACGCGACCTTATCGAAAGCCTTCTGAAAGTCCAAATACACCACATCCACTGGTTCTCCCTATTCTATTCTACCAGTTACATCCTCAAAAAATTCCAGTAGATTAGTCAAGCATGATTTACCTTTCGTAAATCCATGTTGACTTTATCCGATCCTGTCACTGTTTTCCAAGTGCTCTGCTATTACATCTTTTATAATGGACTCTAGCATTTTCCCCACTACTGATGTCAGGCTTACCGGTCTATAATTCCCCGTTTTCTCTCTACCACCTTTTTTAAATAGTGGGGTTACATTAGCTACCCTCCAATCCATGGGAACTGTCCCACAATCTATAGAATTTTGGAAGATGAACAGCAATGCATCTACTATTTCTCGGGCCACTTCCTTAAGTACCCTAGGATGTAGATTATCAGGCCCTGGGGATTTATCGGCATTTAATCCCGTCAATTTCCCTCATACCGTTTCCCTACAAATACTGATTTCAATCAGTTCCTCCCTCTTATTCGACCCCATGTTCCCCGATATCTCTAGGAGGTTATTTGTGTCCTCCTTTGTGAAGACAGAACCAAAGTATGTATTTAATTGCTCTGCCATTTCTTTGTTCCACATTATAACTTCCCCTGATTCTGACTGCAAGGGACCTACGCGTGATTTCACCAATCTTTTTCTCTTCACATATCTATAGAAGCTTTTACAATCAGTTTTTATGTTCCCAGGAGGCTTACTCTCATACTCTATTTTCCCCCTCTTAATTAATCCCTTTGTCCTCCTTTGCTGAATCCTAAACTGCTCCCAATCCTCTCGTTTGCGGCTTTTTCTGGCCAATGTATATGTCCTCTCCTTGGATCTTATGCTATCCCTAATTTCCTTTGTTAGCCAAGGTTGAGGCACAATTTTTGTTTTATTTTTATACCAAACAGGGATGAACAAATTCTGTAGATCATCCATGCGATCTTTAAATGTTTGCCATTGCCTATCCACCGTCAACACTTTAAGTAACGTGCCCCAATCCATCCTAGCCAACTTGCGCCTCATACCATCGTAGTTTCCTTTATTTAAATTCAGGACCCTAGTCTCTGAGTCAACTACTTCACTCTCCATCTTAATGAAGAATTCCATCATATCATGATCGCTCCGACCAAAGGGGCCTCGCACAATAAGATTGCTAATTAATTCTTTCTCATTACATAATACCCAGTCTAAGATGGCCTGATCTCCAGTTGGTTTCTCGAAATATTCGTCCAGGAAACCATTCCGTGAACACTCTAGGAATTCCTCCTCCACAGTATTGTTACTAATTTGGTTAGCCCAATCTATATGTAGATTAAAGTCACCCATGATAACTGCTGTGCTCTTATTGCACGTGTGTCTAATTTCCCGTTTAATGCAATCCCCAACCTCAGCATTACGGTTTGGGGATCTGCAAACAACTCCCAATAACGTTTTCTGCCCCATGGTATTTCTCAGCTCTACCCCTACAGATTCCACATCATCAGAGCTAATATTCTTCCTTACTATTGTGTTAATCGCCTCTTTAACCAGCAATTCTAACCTCCCCCCTCCTTTTCCTTTTTGCCTGTCCTTCCTGAATATTGAATACCCCCGGATGTTGAATTCCCAACTTTGGTCACCCTGGAGCCATGGCTCCGTAATCCCAATTATATTATATCCGTTTACAACTATTTGCACAGATAATTCATTCACCTTATTAAGAATGCTTCTCACATTAAGACACAAAGCCTTCAGGCTTGTTTTTTTAACACACTTAGTCCTTTTAGAATTATTATTTACTGTAGCCCTGTTTGATTTACACCCATGATTTATCTGCCTTCCTCTTTTGCTTTTCTCCTTCCTGTCTTTTTTTTCTATCCTTGCTTCCCTTTCCTCTGTCTCCCTGCACAGGTTCCCAACCCCCTGCCATTTTAGTTTAAACCCTCCCCAACAGCACGAGCAAACACTCCCCCTCGGACTTCTGTCCCGGTCCCGTCCAGGTGCAACGCGTCCATTTTGTACTGATCCCACCTCCCCCAGAACCGGTTCCAATGTCCCAGGATTATCCAACAACAATAAAGCGCCTTTAACGTAATTAAACGTCCCAAGGTGCTTCAGAGGAGCGTTAACAAATACACATTGACACCGAGCGAGGTAAGGAGATATTAGGCTAGATGACCAAAGGCTTGGCCAAAGAGGTAGATTTTAAGGAGTGTTTAAAGGAGGATAGACAGACTTGGAGCTTTAGGTGGGGATTTCGAGAGCTGAGGGCCTGGGCAGCTGAAGCCACGGCCACCAAGGGTGGAGCGATTAAAATCGGTGACTGCAAGAGAACAGAATTGGAGGAACGCAGAGATCGTGAAGGCTTGGAGAGCTGGAGCAGGTTACGGAGATAGGGATGGACGTGGAACGAATTTGAAAACAAGGAAAATAATTTTAAAATGGAGGCGTTGCCTGGCCGGGAGCCAATGTAGGTAAGTGAGCACAGAGGTGATGAGTTAACGGAACTTGGTGCGAGTTAGGACACAGGCAGCAGAGTTTTGGTTGAGCTCAAGTTTATGTAGGGTGGAAGATGAGAGGCTGGCCAGGAGAGCGTTGCAATAGTCAAGTCTAAAGGTGATAAAGGCATGGATGAGAGTTTCAGCAGCAGATGAGCTGAGGCAGGGACAGAGTCGGGCGATGATCCTGAGGTGTAAGTACGCAGTCTTGGTGATGGAGCGGATATGTGCTCAGAAGCACATCTCGGGCTCAAATACGACACCATATCTGTGAAGAGTCTGGTTCAGTCTCAGACAGTTGCCACGAACAGGGATGACTTGGTGGCTCGGGAACGGAGTTTTTGGCGGGAACCGAAGACAATGGCTTTGGCCTTCCACATATTTATTTGGAGGAAGTTTCTGCTCATCCAGTACTGGATGTCAGAGAAGCAGTGAGACCAATCAGAGATAAGTCCTTGAGGGAGTCCAAAGGTAACGGTGAGGGAGCGGGAAGAGAATCCGTTGCCGGTGATTCTCTGGCTATGATTGGATAGATAAGAATGTAACAAGGCGAGTGCTGTCCAACCCAGCTGGACGACGGTGGAGAGGCGTTGGAGGAGGATGGAGTGGTCAACTGTGTCGAAGGCTGCAGACAGGTCGAGAAGGATCAGAAGGGAAAGTTTACCACAGCCACAGTCACATAGGGGTTCCATTTGTGACTTTGATAAGTGCCGCTTCAGTACAGAGGCAGGGGTGGAAACCTGATTGGAGGAATTCAAACATGGAGTTGCGGGAAAGCTGGACACGGATTTGGGAGGCGACATGTTCTATGACTTTGGAGTGGAAAGGGAGGTTTGAGATGGGGCGGTAGTTTGCAAGGACAGAGGAGTGAAGGGTTGGCATGATGATGAGGGGGTGTGATGACGGTAGATGTGTGGGGGAGGGGACAGTGCCTGAGGAGAGTGAACGGTTAACAGGACTGGATAACTCGGGGGCCAGGCAGGGAAGTTGGGCAGTCAGCGGTTAGGTGGGAATAGGGATGAGGGAGCAGGAGGTGGGTCTCATGGACAAGATGAGTTCGGAGAGGGCATGAGGCGAACTAGGAAAGAAACTAGAAAAATATGCGAGTTCAGGGCTATGGGCGGCGGGGGGGGGGTGTGGGGGGGATCTATGGGGAAGTTTGGCCCGGTGGGCATGGCGAAGGGAGGGAAGTAGCAGAGGCAGCTGAACGGATGGTCTCAATCTTAGTGAAAAACAAGTTCATGTGCTCCTCACACTTGTTGTTGGAGTTGAGGATATGGAACCAATAGTGCTTTATCTGATCCAGCAAGATCTGGCGATCAATGGTTAAGCTACTTGAATGCAATAGACGTTCAGGTATGTGTCGCTTGGACTGAAGGAAGCTGAGATGAGGGCCATACCAGGGGGAATGAACAGAGAGAGTCAAGATGTAATGGGGACAGGGGCATCAAAGGTGGAGGTGAATGAGTAATTGAGCAGATCGGTAGCTGCAGAAAAGTCGTGATAAATGGAGGGCCAAAGACTATAAAGTTTGGAATTTGAAATTCAGCGTGAGACGCCTCCGTCGCCTCGCTGTTCCGGTGATGATACTGACATCTACCGGAAAAAAGTGAAAGATTGTCTAGGTATATCTTATCAACAAAATTGGGGCAAATATAAAGAGGTCAGTTACTGCACTATCATTTGTCTATTAATCATCAGTAAAGTGATTGAGGAGATATAAGTAGTGCCGTGAAGTCGCATCTACTCACCATTACACGGCTCACCGATACTCAGTTTGGGTTCTGCCAGAAACACCCGGATGCAAACCTCATCACAGCCTCGATACAGACATTGGCCCAGAAATTTATCTCGCTCTGTTCCCGCGGGGATCTCTCACTCCGCGTTGGCTTTTTCAGATCCAGCTCGCACGAACTTGATGTTCCAGACATCAGCTGGGCAGTGCTTGCGTATCCCACCGGCGTAGTGAATTCGTGCGAGCTGTGGGATCACGTGACTCAGTTAGAGCCAATGGCAGCACACCATCTTCCATTCATAAGTTTCACATACGTGCTGTGAAAGCTATGAATCTTACACCCCCCAAAATAACAGCTAAACCTCAATTAAATTAAAAAAAAACCATCACATTAATAAAATAAGTATAGTTAAATAAATTAAGCATTTTAAATAAAAAATTACATTTTTGAAAAAATTAAAAATCTTTTAAAAAATTATAAAAATAAACTTACCTGTCTTTAAAGTCTCTAAAAAAGATATACCTGTTAACAAAAATTCAAAAAAATACTTAATTCACTACTTACCTTGTTAAAAGTGGGTCTTACTCCTCCTTTTTCCATTTCTAAAATATATGGATAACAGGGGAAATTAGAGACAGCATAAAATCCAAAGATAGGGCGTATAAAATAGCCAAAAAAGCGCCAGAGCGGAAGATTGGGAACAGTTTAAGATAGAGCAAAGGAGGACAAAGGGCTTAATCAAGAGGGGCAAAATAGCTTACGAAAGCAAGCTGGCAGAAAATATAAAAACTAACTCCAAAAGCTTTTATAAGTATATCAAGAGGAAAAGACTGGTGAAAACCAAAGTTGGTCCATTGCAGTCAGATACGGGGGAATATATAACGGGAAATAAGGAAATGGCAGACCAACTAAATGCATACTTTGGGTCAGTCTTTACGAAGGAAGACACAAAAAACCTCCCTGGGATATCGGGAAAAATAGGGACATTGGCAAAGGAGGAACTGACGCAAATCAATATCTCTAAGGATATGGTGTTAAGGAAGCTAAAGGGATTGAAGGCGGACAAATCCCCAGGGCCTGATAACATGCATCCTAGGGTACTGAAGGAGGTGGCCCTAGAGATAGCGGATGCACGAAGTATGATTTTTCAGAATTCATTAGACTCGGGAACAGTGCCCATGGATTGGAGGGTAGCTAACGTTACCCCACTATTCAAAAAGGGGGGTATGGAAAAAGCAGGTAATTACAGACCTGTAAGCCTTACATCAGTTGTGGGCAAAATGCTGGAGTCCATCATTAAGGATGAACTAGCGGAGCACTTAGCAAATGGGGACAGGATAGGACAGAGTCAACATGGATTTACAAAGGGTAAATCGTGCTTGACTAATCTATTGGAATTTTTTGAGGGAGTAACTGGTAAAATAGATGGGGGAGAGCCAGTAGATGTGGTGTACCTGGACTTCCAAAAGGCCTTCGACAAGGTCCCACATAAAAGATTAGCATGGAAAATTGAAGCTCATGGGATAAAGGGGAAAGTATTGACGTGGATAGAGAACTGGCTGTCAGATAGAAAACAGAGAGTTGGAATAAACGGCTCATTTTCTGAATGGCAGGCAGTAACAAGTGGGGTACCACAGGGATCTGTCCTGGGTCCCCAGCTGTTCACAATTTACATTAATGACCTGGATCAGGGAGTCGGATGCAGCATTTCCAAATTTGCAGACGACACTAAACTAGGAGGGGGGGTGGGCTCAGAGGAGGAGACCAGGAAGCTCCAGAGCGATTTGGACAGACTGGGTGATTGGGCGGATAAATGGCAGATGCACTACAATGTGGACAAGTGCGAAGTTATCCACCTTGGGTGCAGGAACGGGAGGGCAAATTATTATTTAAATGGCAATAAATTGGGAGAGGGGGAAGTACAGAGAGACCTGGGTGTTCTTGTACACCAGTCACAGAAGGCGAGCATGCAGGTGCAACAGGCGGTCAAGAAGGCAAACGGTATGCTGGCCTTCATAGCAAAAGGGTTGGAATACAGGAACAGGGATACCTTGCTGCAGCTGTACAGGGCACTGGTGAGACCACACCTCGAGTACTGTGTACAGTTTTGGTCGCCTTATCTGAGGAAAGATGTTCTTGCCATGGAGGGGGTGCAGCGGATATTCACCAGGCTGATACCAGGAATGGCGGGATTGACCTATGAGGAGAGACTATGTAGTTTAGGGATGTACACACTGGAGTTTAGAAGATTGAGAGGGGACCTCATAGAAGTGTATAAAATTCTGACAGGTCTAGACAGACTAGATGCAGAAGGAATGTTTCCCTTGGCGGGTGAGAACAGAACTAGAGGACATAATTTAAGGATAAGGGCTAAACCATTTAGGACAGAAATGAGGGGGAATTTCTTCACTCAGAGGGTGGTGAACCTGTGGAACTCATTGCCACAGAGGGCAGTGTACGCCAGCTCATTAAATATATTTAAGAGGGAATTAGATATATTTCTACAGGCAAAAGGGGTTAAGGGTTACGGAGAGAAGGCGGGGACGGGATACTGAATTGGAGGATCAGCCATGATCTCATTAAATGGCGGAGCAGGCTCGAAGGGCCGGATGGCCTACTCCTGCTCCTATCTTCTATGTATCTATGTATAACCGTCCTTACCTGCGCGTCCAAAGCACTAAGTGCACAGCGTGCGCGCAGCCTGTAGCGCGCACGCGATGCACCGAGGAACCGCCCCCTTTTCCAAAGACCAAGTGCCGGTTTTCAGCGCATGCGCAGGGCATGCAGAAAACCGGCAATTGGAGAGAGAATACGCGAGAGTACGCAGTGCGTACTCTCGCGCAGCGGGATCAATTTTTGGCCCATTGTTTCAATGGGGGTCAAATGGGGCAATTCTCCAAAGGCTGCGGTCATATCTGCTACAATGAAAGTGGTCGTTCTTGTCGTACCTCAGTTAAGTGTCCTCAGAGCAGTCACCTCCAGCTGCCTCATCAATGGTATTCCGCCGTCATAAGGTCAGGAGTGGGTCCACTCACTGATGTTTCTGCCGTTTTTCGGCGTCATTTAGAACTCCTCCGATAGCAAGATCTGCACAACATCCAGGCTTGGGATGATATACGGCGTTAACAAGCCAATTTCATAAGTACCAGGTATATGGATTCTGTGTCCAGGGAGGGGAATGGAGTCTGTGGCCAGGGAGGAGAATGGAGTCAGTGGTCAGGAAGTGGAATGGAGTCTGTGTCCGGGGAGGGGAATAAAGTCTGTGGCCAGGGAGGGGAATGCAGTCTGTGTCCAGGGAGGGGAATGGAGTCTGTGGTCAGGGAGGCATAAGGAGAGGGGCATATATTATACAGCAGCGGAGTGCATGATAAGGGAGAATACGAAAAGATTAGGAGACAATTGGAAAAAAACAATTAGGAAAGCAAAGATGAACTATGACATTAAATTATCAAGGCAGATAGAACAAAATAGTAAAATATTTTATAGGTACATCAATAAAAAGGAAGGTTGTGATGGAAATATGGCCATTAAGGGATAGTCAGGACAATACCACAGGTAGCGATAGAGAGATAGCAGCAATTTAAATAATTATTTTGCTTCAGTATTTACCAGGGAGATAGAACAGGTGGACATGACATTGGATGATGAGATTAGTAACGAGATAAGTGCATTTAAATTAAGAAAGGGGATATATTAAGTAAACTAATCAAACTCAAAGAGGTTAAAATCCCCGGTCCAGATGGATTGCATCCAGGCATTTTAAAAGAATCTAGGGAAGAGATAGCAGAGGTATTAATTATTTGATAATTCGTTCGAAAAAGGTGTAGTGCCAGTGGACTGGCGGATAGCTAACGTTATACCGACATTTAAGAAGAAGTATAGAACATGTCCAGGGAATTGTAGACCAGTCAGCTTAACATCAGTGGTCGGAAAAACAATGGAATTCCGACGAAAGGAGAAAATATAAGAACATCTACAAACCAAAAATAGAATGATGAATATTCAGCATGGATTTCAAAAGGGAAGGTCTTGACCAGTCTTATTGAAATTTTTGAAGAGATGACAGAAAGAGTAGACAATGGCAATGCAATAGATGTAATTTATTTAGATTTTCAAAAGGCCTTCGATAAAGTACCTCATAATAGACTGATGAATAAGGTCAGAGAATGCAGAATCTGGGGACAAGTAGCAGAATGGATTGCTAGCTGGCTTCAAGACAGAAAACAGAGAGTCGGAGTAAAGGGGAGCTCTTCACAGTGGCAGGAGGTGGGTCGTGGTGTTCCTCAAGGACCAATGCTGGGACCACTGCTGTTCACAATTTACATTAACGATTTAGACTTTGGATTAAATTTCTAAATTTGCGGATGACACCAAATTGGGGGCATAGTCAATACTGAGGTGGACTGCAACAAATTACAGGAGGTCATTAATAAACCTGCAGAATGGGCATATAATTGGCAAATGAAGTTCAACACAGATAAATGCGAGGTATAACATTTTGGTAGGAAGAATAGGGAGGTCACTTATCACTTGGAGGGTGCGAGTCTCGGTAGGGTAGAGGAACAAAGCGACATCGGTGTATAAATATACAAATCACTGAAAGTTGCGACACAGGTGAACAATGTCATAAAAAAATGAAACCAAGCACTCGGGGTTATTTCTAATGGGATTGAATTAAAAAGTAGGGAAGTTATGCTAAACATGCATCGAACCTTGGTTACAATACACTTAGAGTACTGCGTACAGTTCTGGTCGCCATATTATAAAAAGGATGTAGAGGCACTGGAGAGGGTGCAGAGAAGATTCACAAGGATGATACAAGAAATGAAAGGGTATACATGGCAGGAAAGGATGGACAAGCTGGGTCTGCTTTCTCTTGTCTAATACAGGTAGTTAAAACTATGAAAAATTGTGAAAGAGTGGATACAGAGAGGATGTTTCTACCACTGGGGAAGAGCATAACTAGAGGCCTTGAATATAAGAGACTCATCAAGAAATCCAATATGGAATTCAGGAGAATCTTATTTACCCAGAGAGTGGTGAGAATGTGGAACTCACTACCATAGGGAGTGGTTGAAGCGCATAGTATCGGTGAATTTAAGGGGAGGCTAGAAAAACATATGAGGGGAGAAAGGAATAGTGGGTTATGCTGATAGATTTAGATGAGGAAAGATGGGAGGAGGCTCGAGTGGAGCATAAACGACGGCAAGGACTGGTTGTGCTGAATGGCCTGTTACTATGCCGTATATCCTATGTAATTCTATGTAAGATGTCACGGTAGGCATTCAGAAACTGTCTGCACACAGCTGGAGCCGTGATCATCTGCTGCCTTTCACCTGCTGTGAGAACTGAATTATCACCAATTGCTAAAGGGATTATCAGACTGGAAATTTCTAAAGATTTCAATACTCGATCCATCGTTTTCAATCGGCTGAAATAATTTCCATCAACAGAAGATGTTGGACAGTCCGTGCGGACCTCACCGAGATCTCCTGAACTGTGGCTGAACAATGGAAATAAATCAGTTCAAACACAACTGAATAGACATTTTACTGGAACATATATTACAGTTTAATCCTTTCCTGACCATCTGGAGTCAGTGACCGTGAGGCAGAGCGGGAGACGGTGGAAAGTAAGACAGCTGCCTGGAGCTGAATCATTAGTGGATATTGTCCCATATTTCAGTGTATTTGTGATCTATCTGTCAGCGCTGGTTTCCACAGAGCAGTGTCATTAACTATATCCAGCGGACCTTAAAACTCCTGTTACCCCTGAACACATATGTCTGATCCGATAACAGGGTTCGGTGCAGAGAGCAGACTGCAAGCTCTTCAATAAAGAGAATCGATCATTAACATTTCTTGTGTAAAAACACTCAAATAACAGTCACATACTGTATAAGAATATCAGTGGAAGCAAGTCGTGAAAAGTTCAAACTGTTCCTTGAACTGGGAGCAGTGAATCGGCAATTGATCAAATATCACTTGACAGAAACACGGTGCATTACCAGACACAGAACAAGAGGATTAAATTGAATACATTTAATAACTGGGTCTAAAGGGCAAGGACAGTAAATACAGTAAAACATTGTTTACAGAAATAATTGCTGAAATAATGACTCACCAGGAACGCCAACAGCAGCGAGGAGCGGATAATAAATCTTTTGTACTTCGAAAATTGCCCACAATATCCGGAGTTCAGGTGGAATCTCCCAGAATATGTAACTCATTTTCTGTGCAATCCAATGGTCGCTGTTTGTATTGGAGACCACACTCAGTCAAACACTGATGGACACACTGAAAACTGTCCCTTTTTATAGCCTGAGGGAACTCTCCAGTGAGACAATTAAACGACACACTGACTGACATTAATTACAGTCACTAAACAAACATGTTGTTTCACTCCATCACTTTCTATTGCACAATATATTAAAAGCAACGTGGCATTCATACCAAGTGAATTCATTCAAAAGCAAAAACATTATGTTAAACACTATTGTTAAAAACAGAAATAGTGAATCCCGCAATTTCACAGCATGAATGTCAAGTGAGCAGCTTCATTTACATAATGCTTGGTCAGTAAGGGAACATGGTGACAGATAATGTTATGGTCATTAAAGATCAATGGGGACTGATAATACAATGATCAGTAAGGAACTTGGGGACTGATAACACAATAGTCAGTAAGGATACTTGGGGACTGGTAATACAATAGTCAGTAAGGATACATGGGGGCTGATAATACAATGGTCAGTAAGGAAACATGGGGACTGATAATACAATGATCAGGAAGGATACATGGGGACTTATAATACAATGGTCAGTAAGGATACTTGAAGAGTGATAATTCAATGGTCCGTAAGGATACATGGGGACTGATAATGCAATGGTCCGTATGGATACATGGGGACTGATTATGCAATGGTCAGTAAGGATACATGGGGACTGATAATACAATGGTCAGTAAGGATACATGGGGACTGATAATACAATGGTCAGTGAAGATACATGGGGACTGATAATACAATGGTCAGTAAGGATACATGGGGACTGATAATACAATGGTCAGTAAGGATACATGGGGACTGATAATAGAATGGTTCGTAAGGATACATGAGGGCTGATAATACAATGGTCAGTAAGGATACATGGGGACTGATAAAACAATGGTCAGTAAGGATACATGGAGACTGATAATGCAATGGTCAGTAAGGATACACGGGGACTGATAATACAATGGTCAGTAAGGATACATGCGGACTGATAATACAATGGTCAGTAAGAATAGATGGGGAACGATAATACAATGGTCAGTACAGATACATGGGGACTGATAATACAATGGTCAGTAAGGATACACGGGGACTGATAATACAATGGTCAGTAAGGATACATGGGGACTGATAATGCAATGGTCAGTAAGAATAGATGAGGGCTGATAATGCAATGGTCAGTAAGGATACATGGATTCTAATATTGAAATGGTCAGTAAGAAAACATGGATCTCTTAATGCTGCGGTTAGTTTACCTGGGCAGATAATATAGTGGTCAATAAAAATTCATGGCTACTGATTTTGAAATATTCAGTAAAGATACAAGTGGGCAGATAATTTAATGGTCAGTAATGAGACGCGGGACTGATAATACAATGGTCAGTACGGATACACGGGAGTGATATGCAATGGTCAGTAAGGATACATGGGGACTGATAATACAATGGTCAACAAGGATACATGTGGACTGATAATACAATGATCAGTAAGGATACATGGGGACTGATATTTCAATGATCAGTAAGGATACATGGGGACTGATGATACAATGATCAGTAAGGATACATGGGGACTGATGATACAATGGTCAGTAAGGATACATAGGGAATGATAATACAATGGTCAGTACGGATACATGGCGACTGTTGATACAATGGACAGTAAGGATACATGGGGTTTGATAATACAATGGTCAGTAAGGTTACATGGGGATTGATAATGCAATGGTCAGTGAGGAAACACGAGGCTTATGATACAATGGTCAGTAAGGATATATGGGGACTGTTGATGCAATGGACAGTAAGGATACATGGGAACTGATAATACAATGGTAAGTGAGGAAACACGAGGCATATGATACAATGATCAGTAAGGATATACCGGGACTGATAATACAATGGTCAGGTTGGATACACGGGGACTGATAATACAATGGTCTGTAAGGATACATGGAACTGATAATACAATGGTCAGGAAGGATACATGGAACTGATAATACAATGGTCAGTAAGGATACATGGAACTGATAATACACATAGTAATGATGAACGAGCTAGAATTAAATAATAGCCTAACTGCAATGAAACAGCTGGCTAATAATATGTTAACCATGATATGATGGAGTTTGACATTATGTTCGAGCAGAGGAAACATCACACACTAACCAAGATTTTTAAATAAGTGAGGCTGCTTTAGAGGCAAGAGGCATAAGATTAACTCTTTAAACTAGGCTTTGCTGTTAGCAGTTAAACCTACTTTCAGTTCTGGGCACCAAATCTTAGGAGGGAGTGTAGCGTGGATTTAATAGAACGATACATGGAATCCAACAGTTACATTACAAGGAGAGAATTTAGAAGATTAAGGGGTAAATTGATCGAAATTTTCAAGATATTAAGTGGAACTGTTAAGGTAGATTTCCGCTGTTTACCAAATCCGGGAATAAGGGAAATAGCCTTAAACTTAGTGCCAAGCCCTTCACGAGTTTTTTAAAATGTATTCATTGATAGGATGTGGGCGTCGCTGGCAAGGCCAGCGTTTATTGCCCATCCCTAATTGCCGTTGAGAAGGTGCTGGTGAGCTGCCATCTCGAACCGCTGTGGTCCGTGTGGTGAAGGTACTCCCACAGTGCAGTTATGGGGGGAGATCCAGGATTTTGACCCAAGGACGATGAAGGACCGGCGATATTTTTCCAAGTCAGGATGGTGTGTGATTTGGAGGGGCACTTGGAGCTGGTGGTGCTCCCATACATCTGCTGCCCTTTTCCTTCGAGGTGGTAGAGGTCACGAGTTTGGCATGTGTTGTAGAATAAGCCTTGGCGTGTTGCTGTAGTGCATCTTGTAGATGGTACGCACTGCAGCCAAGGTGCGCCGGTGGTGGAGGGAGTAAATGTTTAAGGTGGTGGATGGGGTGCCAACCAAATGGGCTGCTTTGTCCTGGATGGAGTCGAGCTTCTTAAGTGTGACTATCTCCAACGAGCGAGAGCCTAACCAATGCCCCTTGGCATTCAACGACATTACCATCGCCGAATCTTCCACCGGCAACATCATTGAATCACCATTGACCAGAAACTTAAATAGGCTAAACACATAAATACTGTGGCAGCAAGAGCAGGTCAGCGGCTTGGTATTCTGTGGCGCGTGTCTCACATCCTGACTCCCCAAAGCTTTTCCACTATCCACAAGGCACAAGTCAGGAGTGTGATGGAATACTATCCATTTGCCTGGATGAGTGCAGCTCTAATGACACTCAAGAAGCTCGACACCTTCCAGGCGCAACACGGTGGCATAGTGGTTAGCACTGGTGCCTCGCAGCGCCAGGGACCCGGGTTCGAATCTGACCTCGGGTGACTGTCTGTGTGGAGTTTGCACATTCTCCCCGTGTCTGCGTGGGTTTCCTCCGGGTGCTCCGGTTTCCTCCCACAGTCCAAAAATGTGCGGGTTAGGTTGATTTGGCTATGATAAATTGACCCTTAGTGTTAGGGGGGGATTAAATATGTGGGGTTATGGGGATAGGATGGGATATGTTAGGGGGAATTAAATACGTGGGGTTACGGGGGTAGGGTGTGATATGTGTACTGTGGGGATTAACGCAGGGACAGGGTACTGGATTTGGATCATCAGCCATGATCGTATTGAATGGTGGAGCAGGCTCGACGGGCCGAATCTCCTACTCCTAGATTCTATGTTTCTAGGTCAAAGCAACCCGCTTGATTGGCATCCCATCCACCACCTTAAACATTCACTCCCTCCACCACCGGCGTCCGTAGCTGCATTGTATACAATCTACAAGATGCACTGCAGCAACTTGCTAAGGCTTTTTCGGCAGCATCTCCAAAACCCGCGACGTCTTTCACCAAGAAGGACAAGGGCAGCAGGTGCATGGGAACACCACCCCATCCAAGTTCACCTCCAAGTCACACAACATCCTGACTTGGAAGTATATCGCCATTCCTTCATTGTCGCTTGGTCATTATTCTGGAACTCCCTCCCGAACAGCACTGTGGGAGTATCTTCACCACACGGACTGAAGCGGTTAACGACCACCTACTCAAGGGCAATTAGGGAGGGGCAATAAATGCTGGCCTTTGCCAGCGACGCCCATACCCCATGCACGAACAAAAAATGTCAGGGAGTCCAGAAAGCTATATTTACTGCCCGGTTCCATGGTTGAGGATCTCCTCGCTGCTGGAGAAAAACATGGAGTGGGAGGGCAATGATCCAGGTGTCGTGGTCCACGTAGGAACCAGCGACTTAGGTAGAGCTAGGAATGAGTTTCTGCTGACAGAGTTGGAGGAGCTAATGTTCAAAATACAATGCAGATCTTCACCGGTAATAATCTCTGGATTGTGACCTGAGCCACGAGCAAATTGGCAGAGGGTCAAACTGATTAGAATGTTGACTGCGTGTCTGATGGAATGTTGTGGGAGGCAGGGGTTTGTTTCATGGGGAACTGGCACCTGTTCTGCGGAAAGAGGGAGCTGTTACATTTGCACAGGCTCCACTTAAACCAGGCTGGGACCAGTCTACTAGCGAATGGAATAACTAGGGCGGTAGTCAGGACTTTAAACGAATGATGGGTTGGAGTGGCGGGCTGGGTGTGGGAGGATTCAGGAAAGGATAAATTGAAATGCAGGAAGAAAAACTTCAAGGTACAAGGGGTAGAAAGAGCTGGTGGGAATATCGTTTTGGCCCCCTATCATTTGTTGTCGTGTAGAGCAGAGTATAAATTCAATTCGAGGTGCATGTAACAAGTGTAATAAAGTAATGATGGGTGATTGAATCGATGTACAAACTGGGAAATCCAAATTTCCATTAAAAATGTGAATGAGGAGTTCATTGAATGCAGTCAAGATAGATTTCTAGATTAGTATCTCAAGGAACCAAATAGGGAACAGGCTATTTTGGATCTAGTATTATGCACTGAGACAGGATTAATTAATAAACTTGTAGTGAAGCAGCATCTGTGGAAATATGATCATAATATGCTAGAATTTTATATTGCGGTTGACAGTGGTTTAGTTAAGTCGGAAACGATGGTCTTAAATGTGAATAAAACAAACTACGTAGGTATGAGGGGCGAGTTGGCGAAGGTAGATTGGGAAATTAGATTAAAAGATATGTCGGTAGCTGAGGGCAAACAGTTAAAACATTAATTCACAATTCACAACGAATATAAATTCCCTTAAGGAAGAAAAACTCCACGGGAAAATGGTCCAACCGTGGGTAACAAGAGAAGTTAAACATAGTATTAGATTAAGGGAAGGTTGGCAAAAAGAGCAGTAAGCCTGAGGATTGGGAGGCAATTAGAATGCAGCAAAGGATGACCAAGAAATTGATAAAGAAAGTGAAAATAGAATATGAGAGTAAACTAGCGAGAGACATAAAAACAGACTGTAAAAGTCTCTATAGGTATGTATAAAATAAGTGATTAGCCGAAGTAAACGTGGGTCCCTTAGAGTCAGAGACAGGAGAAATTATAATGGTGACTGAGGAAATGGCGGTGACATTCAACGAATACCGTGTAACTGTCTTCACGTAGAAGACCCAAAAAACTTTCTGGAAATAATGGGGATCCAAGGATCTGTTTAGAATGAGAAACTGAAAGAAATTAATATTAATAAAGATATTGTATTGGAGAAATTAATGGGACTAAAGCCGACATCCCCTGGACCTGATGGCTTACATCCTAGGGTTTTGAAAGAGTTGCCTACAGAGATAGTGGATGCATTGATTTTGCACTTCCAGAATTCCCTAGATTTTAGAATGTCCTTGTGAATTGGAAGTAGCAAATGTAACCCCGCCATTGAAGAAACGAGGGAGAGAGAAAACAGGGAACTTTAGGCCAATTCGCCTGAAATCAGTTCGCCAGGGAAAATGCTGGAATCTATTATTAAGGATGTGGTGACAGGGCACTTAGAAATCATAATATTATAGGGCATTAAACGCGGACTTACGAAAGGGAAATCGTGTTTGACAAACCTGTTAGAGTATTTGAGGTTGTAACTCGCAGGGTAGATGAAGTGGAACCAGCGGCTTTGGTATATTTGAATTTTCAAAAAGCATTCGATAAGGTGCCACATAAGAGGTTATTACACTACATTAGAGCTCGTGGGATTTGTGGTAATATATTAGCATGGATTGAGGATTGGTTAACGGACAGAAAAAAGAGAGTAGAAATAAATGGGTCATTTTCGGGTTGGCAGGCTGTAACTAGTGGGGTACCGCAAGGATCAGTGATTGGGACTCAGCTATTTACAATCCATTTCAATGAATTCGATGAGTGGACGGAGTATAATGTATTCCAGTTTGCTGATGATACAAAGCTAGGTGGGAAAGTTAGCTGTGAGGAGGATGTGAACAGGCTGCAAAGGGTTATAGGCAATTTAGATGTGTGGGAAAGAAGGTGGCAGATGGAATATAACGTGGAGAAATGTGAAGTTATCCACTTTGCTGGGACAAATAGAAGAGCAGAATATATTTTAAAGGAGAGAGACTGGGAAATGTCGGTATTTAGAGGGACATGTGTGTTCACGGACAGGAATCACTGAAAATTAACGGCCAGATACAGCAAGCAATGAGGAAAGCAAATGATATGTTAAACTTTATTACAAAGAGATTGGAGTAAAAGAGTAAAGAAGTCTTACTGCAATTATATAGGGCCCTGGTGAGATCAAACCTGGAGTACTGTGTACGGTTTTGCTCTCCTTACCTAAGGAAGGATATACTTGCCATAGAGCGAGTGCAAGGAAGATTCACTGACTGATTGCTGGGATGTGGGGAATTTACTCTGAGCAGAGATTGAGTAGAATGGACCTATATCCCCTCGAGTTTAGAAGAATGAGAGGTGATCTCGTTGAAATATATAAAAATCTTAAGGGACTTGGTAGGGTGGATGCTGGGAGGATGTTTCCCCTGGCTGGGGACTCTAGAACCAGGGGTCACAGTCTCAGAATAAGGAGTCGGCCATTTAGGACTGAGATGAGGAGAAACTTCTTCACTCAGCGGGTGGTGAATCTTTGGAGTTCTCTACCCCAGAGGACATTGGATGCTCAGTCGTTGAGTATATTCAAGACAGAGATCTATACATTTTTTGACAATAAGGGAATCAAGGGATATGGGGACAGGGCGGGAACGTGCAGTTGCAATAGAAGATCAGCAATGATCTTCTAGCATGGCGGAGCAGGCTTTATGGGCAGAATGGTCTAACTCCTGTTCCTGGTTCTTTTGTACTTATTTATTACCGCCTCAAACAGAATCACATCGGTTTTTCCCCAGTTCCCTTATTTTGACCATGGTTGTCGCTGCATTAACTCCTCCAATTTACAAACCCATTACGCACAGAGTTGGAACTAAATAGATGCGGCGGAACTTTGGGAAACTTTTGAAGAGGTGGCAAAGATTTCACCCCCAGGAGAGAACAATAGCTTGTAACACGGTGACTAAAATGGGTCAAATTATCGTGGGATGTGAGTTCTTTCACCTGCTTGTTTTGTGAGCTGAAACGGGAAAAGTTGTGGATATAATCTGTGGGAATGAGTTGTTCAGACTCAGTCTATTCCAGTTTGTTCTGTTGTTGAATTTAAACCGGCTTCATGCCATTAAAATGGCGGCAAGGCTCCAATATCCCGTCAGTCCATCTTTAACCAGCAGTCGGTGCTGGCGCTCAGTGTTAGAGTTCCCAATAAGACCATCAGTTGTTCCCTCTTCTCACAGGAGACAATGGGGCGAATGGAGGGGAAAATCAGGCGGGGTGTGAACCGGGCGGCCGAATCACTACCACCCATTTTGCGCTCCGGCGAAAGACCAATTTTAGCCCAACACTCTTTGCATTTGATTGCACCCAGTGTCTGGATGCCTTTATATTCTTTGGCCTAGAAATTCGTCTCAGGCGGTGGCGAAAAACGGGCGGTGTCGGATTGGTCGCCTGTTATATGCAGCGCCTTATGTTCAGTTTCATTGGCTCAGATATTCTGATCGCAGGACTGCGATCTGGAAAAATCTTCGCCCTTACCTGAGGGCTCCCGGGAGGCGCCCAATTCCGATGCTGGGCATCTCCAAACTGCCGATGTGCAGGGCCAACGTATCCAAGAGGCGCAGGTAGTTCGCAGCGTCCCTGGGATCACGTGGGCCATGTGGAGCCAATCACAGAAGGGAATCTCCCTTCATACATTTGACAGGAAGACCTGTCAAATATATGAATGGAGATCACCCCCAAAACATAGTAAAACTTTAAATACATTTTGAAAAAATCTCATTTTTAAAATGGCTTGAAATTACAATAAATTAAATATTTTAAACAAAAATTTAATTAAAGTTTACCAGGTGCAAGAATTGTAATGGGGTTCTGCGGGCGGAGGGTCTCCAAAAAACGGAACTATCCGCCCGCAGAGGCCCTTCTCCAGGGCAGCCGGAGGTAGTAATCTCTGGGTTGCTACCAGTGCCACCTGTTAATCAGAGTAGCATGAACAGGATAGCGAGATTAAATACGTGGCTTGAGCAGTGGTGCAGGAGGGAGGGATTCAAATACCTGAGGCTTTGGAACCAGTTCTGGGGGAAGTGGGACCTGTACAAAAGGGACGGTCTGCACTTGGGCAGGACTGGAACCGATGTCCGCGGGGTAATATTTGCCAAGGCAGTTCGGGAGGATTTAAACTAATATGGCAGGGGAATGGGAACCTATTTAGCGAAACAGGGGGAAGTAATATGCAGTCAGAAACAAATGTTAGAAGGGTGAGAAACAATAAGGGAAATCCGAGTAAACAAAGGCAAGAAACACATAGGGCCATACTAAATCATAAGTCTAAAAGGACAAAGGGTCTTAATAAAACAAGCCTAAAGGCTCTGTGTCTTAATGCAAGGAGTATCCGTAATAAGGTGGATGAATTGACTGTGCAAATTGATGTTAACGGATATGATGTGATTGGGATTACAGAGACGTGGCTCCAGAACAATCAAGGCTGGGAACTGAATATCCAGGGGTATTCAACATTCAAGAAGGATAGAATAAATCGAAAAGGGGGTGGGGTAGCATTGCTGGTGTAAGGGTTTCTGAGCGTGTCTCTCAGCCTGTGAGATTCGCGTGGCTCTGTGCAGCCTGTATGTCAGTGCGGGTTTAGGCCTTGTTGCCTGTTCTGGTCTCCAGCCAGTCTGGGAGCACTAGACACACCTGTGAGTGGTTCGAATCACTCGCCCTTACGGTTCTAGACACTGGACTTAGATGCGAGAGCAGTAATGGAGATGAAACTCAGGTAGACTCGGTTGAATGGTACGAAATGGAAAATCTTTATTGCATAATATTTAAGATTACGAAATACATGTCATAAGCACAGATTAATGACAGTACAATCTTACACGCAGTTATGTAACTGATTTCAGGGAAACGAGGAACGAACGACACACCGTAAATGGGGGCACACATTACAATTATCCTTAATACTTAAACCCTCCCCTATCAATACCTATTCTAGACTAGATTCGTAGGATTCGAGACTCATGCTCACCACTCGTGATAACTCGGAGAAATTCCGAATAGCTGATCGGATGTTTTTCACCGCAGCACCCACGTGTCGATCAGGGGGTCTCCTGGCCCCACTTGTTTACTTGCTTCTGCTCCGGCTAGCAGGCTGGAACGTCTGTTGTTATGAAGATCTGTGTTTGTGGGTTTCACGTACCAGTCAACACTTAAGAGAATAATCTCCCGGTGTCCGTCATGAAGATCTGTATTGGTGGGTTTCACATACCAGTCAATACTTAAGAGAAGAATCTTCCGGTGTCCGTTCTTTAAAGTTCAAAGAAGTCTTCCTGGCAAGGAAAAAATGTCTATTCGACCTACAGGCGCGGTCGGGGCTTACTGACCGTGGCGATAAGTATGGTCTTCGTCTCTTCTCATCTCATCTCATCTCTTCTCGGGCCTTTGGTTCCGATGCCGGTTACCAACACAGGTCTTCGTGACACGACACGAGGTAGATTCGAGCGGATCACAAAGTTCAACAGTCTTTTAAAAAGAGACACGAGGCAAACAGGAACAAGACGGCGAGTCAAGAGCACAGGAGCAGCCACGAGGATGAACACCAGCAAGATAAGAGAAAGATGGACGGTTTGGAGCTTGCAATTATAGTGCAAAATCTTCCGTTTCCCGCCCAACCTTAATGTCTTTTCCTTTTGTTAGGGTTTGGCGCTCAAATGTCTTGTATAGGTGATCTCCGGTTTTAATGGGTTTCGGGGCTACTCGTAAATGTCTGAGTACCTGTTAATATTTCTCCCATTGTTAAATCGGTCGGTGTTCTCCCTGGAGGGGTTTTGGGGCTTCCAAGTGTTTTCTGTAACTACCCGCTAACGGCTCTCTCATCGTAGAGTCGTTGGGATTTTACATATTAATGTCTTTGAATGGGCCCTTGATTACTTGGTACAATAGCTTTCATTCGTACCTGGGAGACCGATTTCAGTATTTATGTTTATACTGTAAACCCATGATGTCTCGTGTATTATCTTCAATGTGCTGAATCTTAATCGATCTTGCACAAATGTTTATTGGAACGCCATCTTGTCTGCCTGTCGAAAAGTCTAGAATGTTCCGCCACGAGGTGCGGCGGCCATTTTACAAGCTGCTTGTGTCCACTTTGAAACCTGACAGCATTCCGCTGAAATAAAAGCTGTTTGAACGAAACTATGTGTTTTTCTCCTTATTAATAAAATCGCGATATATTGCGAATTCTACAGTCCCTCCTGTTGATGCGAATAACTCCGCTTATCGTATCAAAAATATTGTGGTGAGCAATATTATCTCGATTTTCTCCGAATCCAGAAAATTTATCCCATAACTTAAACTAGCTAGGATCTTTGTGTCGTCCTTATTTCCCAAGAAAATTACATTTTATATCACCGTAGGCATCATTTGCCTTTGAACTTACACCACTTGTTTTTCTTCCCGGTGTGACCAGGCCGATGCCTCTCGTATCACCTGTATATTCACATTTTTTATTTAGGGAAAACAAAACCCAAAACCAAACAATCATTTTTAACTACAACACCATCACCAAAATAATCAACACCAACTCTTAAAACATGTCGAGTTCCAAACGTATTTACAGTTTCTGAAAAATCACAATCGAGTACAACACTTCCGCGGCGCACGTGGCGAGCGGGAGTGACGCCATTTTCCGATTACACGGTGCTTTCATCGTGCACGCGCACGTAACGTTCTCGCCACTCTCCCGTGTTTTCATGCTTGGTGAGGCGTTTGTCTCTTTTACAATGTACGACCAATAGGTACACTACAATAAAAACTTGGCATATGACTAAAATGTGGGAGGCTATCCTGATCCATGAAGGCACTTCAATATTGGTGAACAGATTCCACCACGGTGGAATTACTATATCCAGAATGTCTGTCCCTATTTCGACAGTTTTCTGTTCTAGTGTGTAAAAATGTTTTTGTGACACCGCGACGGCTTTTAAAAGCTTGGTGAGGTGTTCAGGGAGAGGGGGAATGAGGTATCCGAAATGCGCGACGAATCGCTGCAAGTCGGTGAAATTCTCTTTTACTGTTAGATGAACAGTGGATGGTTCAGGGATTGGGACAATTCGCTGTTGCGCTACTTGAACTTCCGCCCTGGGTTTGAAACAGAAACTGCTGTCACTCACCGGACACCGGCTACGGTTTCCATGCTGGTAGTGTTGCGCTGCAGTGGTAACACAATATGTTCCACCCCCGATGTATGCTACCTGCGGAGGCACATGACCTTGTGCCATTGCCTCCATGGTGCAATTCATGGACTTGGCGCCAGCCGTTCTGAACCCGCACTGTGGTGTTAAAAAGGCATTCAAGTGCTGGGGACACAGTATTATGTGTGCTCCCCTGCCACGACAACCAGAGAGATCTGTACCTGTCATCGTTTGCTCCCAGCAGATGACGTAGGGTGGAACCGCTGCATAGCGAATGTGGGCTCCCCCCTGAATGACACCAATGTTCTCTATCCGATACACCGGGGCAGGCTTTGCTGTGTCGCCCAAAACCGGCATACGTAATACTATACCCATGATAGTATGGTTTGATCGTCCGCAGTCCACGGGGACTGGGTATGCTTCTGAAGCTAGCCTGAGCTGGCACGGGCTTAATGCGTTCTGAAAAGGGTGGAGCGCCCGCAGGTGTTTGTTACTTATCCAGGACGGGACCAAACCTTGTTTTAAATCCTCCAAATTACTGCGGCCTTCGCCCAGTAACCACGCCCCGTAAAGCACGCACACCTCGTTCTGCGCAGCTTGATCGGATGCATTCCGATCTTCCCTAATCAGGGCATTTACCGTCTTTGCATGTTTCTCTAACTCTGCTATAATTTCCTTTAAATGGAGAGTCATGGCTTGGTCCTCGTGTAAACCCGACCCAACCACCTTATTTTCATCTGTTAGAATGTCTTTTAATTGTGTCTTTAAACCATTAATCTGGGTCTGCAGCTCCACACTGTCTAGAGCGTTGACCACAGATGTACCTGTGTTGAAAGCAGTGAACGCGTCGTTCACTACACCCCTTCTTTGCCTCCCTACTTGATCCAAAACTTCCTGTGGTGCGGTGTACAAACTTGTTTTATCAATTTCCGCGAAATCGAATTCGTAAAATTGTCTGAACATCTTGGTCAACAGGACCTGATATAACTGTTCCGTCTTTTTGGGGCACCACACTGGTAACCGTACCTCGGTGAGATTTAAAATCACCGAGGCCACCGCGTAATGTACCCCCTGGAATAGTATCTGGTCTGTGGGGACCAGTACCAGACCATTCCCGGGTCCCTTACTAGTTTTAGGGCACCCTTCCTCCTCAGCTAGAACCACAGGAATCGTGGGCGGGGCTTTGCGTGGGCGCGTAATGAGTTCAGTGGCATTTACCGGGATCGAAGAGTATGGGGCTCCGCACCCCCAGGTGCTCGCATCCCACCTCATCCCCTGTCCGTTATCCTGCCATTGATTAATGAAAAATATGGAGATGCCTTTGGGGCAAGCGTACTTTGACCCCCACATGCATACATAAATTCCCTCATCCGGTTCCCACCATTTGTCCCAACAGACTCTCACTTGTCCGTTTGTCCCCGTAATTGTCCAATGGGTATTATTACCCAGTCGTTCCCACTCGACCGAAGAGTTCCTCATAGTTTTGCTCAGCTTTCGCAGCCACCACCATCGGCTCAATGGGACATTCCCACTACAACTCAAACAAATCCGTTTGGCGACGGTGACGCTGATCCTGGGTGCGATGATCCTTACTTTGGGGCACATTAAAGAAGTCTCTTGGTAGGCAAACCCCGATGTGCTGGAATACTCCGTTGAGTTCGTTCCCAGCCATCCTGGCCACCTTCCCTTGTGGAAATAGGTGGTGGTCTCCTCAGCCTCCCGTCTTCCGGTCCCATCCACCGCGATGGGGGCCGTGTCCCCGGAGCATCCAAACACCACGACATCCTTGGTGCGGCCTCGATAGGCCAATCCACATCCGATTGCCGCGAGCAATACTAGAATTCGTTCCATCCTTCCTTGGTTCCTGTGATCAGATAGAATGAGGTAGCCAGCCTCGCAAGAGTCTCTGGCTTCTGTGAAGGGTGAGCGGGTCCCCTGACCTCGCCTCACGTAAACTTCAACGTTCGCTGAATAAACTTTAACTAAACCTATCTCTAAAGCTCCCATCATTTTCTCATTTTCTGTTAAAATTATTAACTACAAACTTAACCTTATTTAAAACTATAAACTTATAACCTTATCTAAAACTTATAAACTTATTCTTAACCTTAAACTATAAACTTAGAAACTTATCCTAAACTTATTACTGTACAGCGCCGCCCGTTCTCAGGGAGGCCCCCTTTAAATTCTGAGAAGGCTGCTGCGAGCTCTTCCCGACGGTGGGAGGGCTCTGACCTTTTCCTCTGATCTGCCGCAGCCTGTTGCTGTACTGACCCCTTCCTCTGGGCTGCCGCAGCCTGTTGCTGCTGCGATGGGACCGGGCTGTATCTGGGCTGCCTTAACCTTGAGTCTACGCCTTGGGACAGTCTGGGGCCATACCCACATCTTCCTGGGCTGGGGTTCTCTACTTGACCTACGGGGAGTTGTCGGGGGCAGGAATCCCATGACCGAAGGACCGGGTTCCGAGACTTCCATCGGGACGACCTGTGGTTCCACCACAGTCGCTGGCTCCGCCTCCGCTGACTCCGCCTCCCTAACCTCGGGACTTGCAGCTTGTGGCTCCGCCCTGCTCGGCCCAGCAGGCGGCCCTCCACTCGCGATCCCTGCCTCCCCCGAGGGCGGGACGTTCAAAGCGGGCGGCTCGGGCTCGGAGGTTCTCACCGTCACTCCCTGTGGTCCCACAGCGGCTGGCTCCGCCTCCCCTAGCTCCTCCCTCCTGTGTTCGGGACCTGCAGCCCCTGTGTCCACCCTGTGCGGATCTCCATCTGCAGTCCGTGTCCTCCCTATACCTAAAATGGGGACGCCCCTTACGTTCCCCAAAACCCACTCGCCTTCATCACTATCCTCATCTGACTCCCAACCCCACAAAAATGCTTCATGATCTTCCAGGATGTCTCCTCCCCTGATGCAAGCTGCTTTGCCTGCCTGTGTGCCTTGTGGTCCTACATGGGGCTGCGCGTCCCCACTCGCGGGGTTTACCCCTGTGGTTTTCCCTTGTGCACCTGGCTTGTACAGTTTGCACTGGTTTACATGGAACCACTTAGTGCGCCGAGGTACCTTTACGGCGTATACCATGGGACTCGCCTTATCTACAATATTGTAGGGTCCCATATACAGTGGTTCCAGACTCCCTACTCTGGCGTAGTTTCTGACCATGACCTGGTCTCCTACTTCCCACTCCCGCGTTTTGCGGGGTTCCAGCAACAGGCGATTGCCCTGATGCTGCCTTCCTATGTTCCCAGCCGCCTGCTCATAAACCTGCTTCAGGCGCTCCAAGAGGGTCTGGGCGAACTTGTCCCTGCTTATCTCTTGGAGCTGACCCTCAGTGAGCACCGGCGCTAGCACATGGGTGGGGGTTCGCATGAGCCTCCCAGTCATCACCTCGTGCGGGGAGTACCCCGTACTTTTTGACTGACTGGCCCGGACCCCCATGAGGACTAAAGGCAGAACCTCCGCCCATTTTTGGGGCGAGTTCCTAGTCTCTTTCCTCAATTTCTCCTTCAGGGTCCGGTTCATGCGTTCAACAATCCCGGATGACTGGGGATTGTGTGCTACGTGCCACTTCCCTTCAATGCCCAAAAGCATGAGGGTGTTCTGCATCACCTGGCCGGTGAAATGACTCCCTTGGTCTGACTCCACAAAACGGGGGAGTCCCCACCGCGAGAACACTTCCCGGACCAAGATTTTTGCAGTACCCAGTGCCGTAGCTGTTCGACAGGGGAAGGCTTCCACCCACTTGGAAAACACATCCACCAAGACGAGGCAGTATTTATAGCCTCCCTGGGTGGTGGGCAGGGGCCCTATATAGTCGATCTGTATCGACTGCCATGGTCCCTCTACCCTTCTTACGTGTCCCATGGGCACTTTCCTTTTCTGGGGGTCTGGGTTATTTGCAGCGCACACAAGACAGTTTGCACAGAACTCGCGGACCTGTTCCCTGAGCCCTGGCCACCATCCCGCTTGCTCTACCCGTTGCCAGGTAACCTCGGGCCCGGGGTGCCCTGCCCCTGGTCCCTCGTGAGCCAACTGGAGGAATTCCCTCCTGTGCTGCTGCGGCACAACCCACTGCTCCTCGCGGAACAGCATGCCTTCCTTAACTGAGAGGGTTGCCGTACTGTACGGACCCTCTACCTGCTTCCCCTCAGCAATGGTTTTGAGGACTGCTTTTAGGGCGGGATCCTGGGTTTGGACAGTCTTAAGGTCTAGGGGCAATGCTACCCTGGAGTTCCCGGGATTCCCGTCCCTGCCTTGGATCGCTGCCATGGGTCTGGTCCCATAGGGGTCCCAGAAAATGCCGTTGCGGGCACCTTCCCTGGCTAGCGCATCCGCCTGTTGGTTGCCCTCCCCACGGGGCTCTGTGGAGGAGTGAGCCTTCACATTATGGATGAAAATCTCCCCTTCCTCCCCTACTGCTGCTAGGATCTTTTCCAGCAAGGGCTTCACCGTTAAAGGTCGCCCGTCCGCGGAGGTGTATCCACGGCGGGACCAAATGGCCAGGTATTCCGTACACGAATTGCAGGTGAACATACTGTCCGAGCAAATCGTGTATGGGGTTGGGAAAATGTCTGGGTGGGTAACAACGTACACCACGGCAGACAGCTCAGCCTGCTGTGCGCTCATGGTGCTAGGGAGCTTGATCGCCAGGGCAAGGTTTGCCGCAGGGTCATAAACTCCACACCCTGTGAGTCGTTCGCCAGCAGATACTGTGCTAGACCCATCAACATAAATCTCGTGCCCAGTGGGATGTATCCCGGCCCGCAAACCTATGTTGACGTCCCACACCCCTTCCACCGAACATCGGTGGGCTGTACCGGGGTATACCAAATTGGCCGCAAGCCTGGGCTCGCAAAGACCTTTTACTCTAAGATCCATCTGGGAAAGAAGAAGGGTCCAACGCGCAATGCGTGCGCTGCTTACGGTCCCATCTTTAATCCTCCCATCTAGAAGCATCTTAGTTGGTGTGTGATGGGTGAGGAGAGTGATGGGAGAGAGCCCTGTGAAGATCGCTGATCTTTTCACAGCCCAATGCGTGGCTAAAAGGTGCCTTTCGCAATTGGAGAAACTTCTCTCCACATCCGTTAATACCCTGGATGAATAGACAACCGGCCTCAGCTTGCCGTGACGCTCTTGGAGCAGCACCGCGCTCAAGCTGTCCCCGCTGGCAGCTACCTCCAGGAAAAACTCCTTCCCCCCATCTATGGCCCCTAAAGCTGGCGCGGTCTGCAGATCCCTTTTTAACTTCTCGAAGGCTGCTTGGCAGCCCTCGTCCCAAGACCACTCCACTCCCTTATGGAGGAGTCGGAGCAGTGGCACCGCTGTGGCCGCATAGTCTTCGATAAAATCCCTGCAGTAACCGGTCAGTCCCAAGAAGGACCTCACACCCCTTATGGTGTTAGGAATCGGTAACTCTTGCACCGACTCCCTTCTAGCCTTATCTATGGCTCTTTCCCCAGCGCGAATGGTCAGCCCCAGGAATTTTACTTCCTGCTGACCGATACGTGCTTTCTTAGGATTTACTTTAAAACCCTTTCTCGCTAGCAGCTCCAATAACTCGTCCAGCAGTGGTCCATGCTCCTCCCTTGAATCCGTAAATAGGAGCAAATCATCCACGTACTGCACTATCTGATTGGGCTGACTAAACTCCTTTAGACTTCCTGCCATACACTGATGGAAAATACTGGGGCTATTGTGGAAACCCTGTGGCAGACAGTTCCACGTGTACTGTTGTCCTTTGAAAGTAAAGGCAAACTTGTACTGGTCCTCTCGCCGCAGCGGGATGGACCAAAACCGTTCGAGATATCCAGCACCGTGAACGTGGTCGCGGACGCTGGGATACTCCCTATTAGGTCAGCAACTGCTGCTACTGTGGGTGCGCAGGCGGGAATGTTACTGTTAAGGACTCTGTAGTCCACCGTGGCCCTCCACGAATTATCCGGCTTCCTAACCGGCCATAATGGGGAGTTCACGTGTGTGGCTATCGGCCTCAACACACCCTGCTGCACCAAGGAGGACATTGCTGTCTCCATATCGGGTTCTGCTTCTTTGGGGAAGTTATACTGCTTTTGGGGCCGGGTCATGGGGTCCCCATCTACGCTGACCTCAAACCCGGTAACCCTCCCACAATCGTGCTTGTGGGTTGCAAACGCGTGCATATTATCTGACACGTACGTTTGCATGTCCGTTGGGACATCTGCGACCATGAGCCCAAGGTCGTAGCCTCCGGATGGCTGCATGGTACACAGGACCCCTGTTTCTTCCTCCCCCGGAATTACCACTACCTCGCCTTTTTCACTCTTAGCCCCCCAGAGACAGTGATTTCTGAGGTCCACGAGGATCCCGTGTCCTGATAGAAGATCGGACCCGAGGATACCTCTTCCACCCCACTCCTGCCATTCCATCAATATGCACTTCCACTTGACGTGAAGTGCCCCCAAACGAATGGATAGCGGAAAAGAGAACGCGCCAGCCTGTTCTTTTCCCGTGAACCCCGCTAATGTGAATGGGACCTTGGTAGATAGCGGTGAGTCAAAAGGGCTATCTGTATGAATCACGGTGCAAGAAGCTCCCGTGTCCAACAAATAACTACCCTTCTGTTTCTCTACCTCAATCTCCACCAAGGGTCGCTTCCACGCATCATAGCTGAGCGGACACAGGTAGACGGGCTGCGCGGGCTCTAGTCATTGGGTATGGTTAGACGGTCCTGCGGCACCTACGGGGCCGGTAGCAACCGCCACCTTTCCATGTGCACTCATGAAGTTGCGCATGGCTCCCAACACTGATTCGAGGTCGTTGGAAGGGGTGGGTGCACTAGCTTCCCTAGCAGAGACAGGCATCTGGGCTCGGGCTGCGGGATTTTTATCCCTGGAATCCTTCCAAGGGTTCCTGCAGTTCTTGCGCCAGTGCCCTGTCCTCCCACACCCGTAACAAGCATTACTTGCCTGCGGGGCGCGGTTACCCTCCTGATGCCACTCCCTTTGAGCCGGGGCTGCGGGTCGTACCTCATGTACTTTTCCCTTAAGGGGACGTGTTCCCATACCCCTTATATTGCGATATCCTATCGTGAGTCGATTCAAGACCGACTCTTCCGTAATGTTGGGGTCATTGGGATCAAACCACGCTTTTGCCTGCTCTCTGACGGCTGGTAAACTGTTGGCTACTATGCACCTAAGCCAATGATTTAAACCGGCGCCGTCCACATCGTCGCGCTCTAGCGTACCTGGACAGCTGCGCTGATATACTGGCCACAGCCTGTCGGCAAAAACCTTCGGGGGTTCTCCCTCCATCTGCACTGTCTGTCCCACTCTAGCAAACGGACCTTCATCGTCCGCCCCCAACACTTCTAGGACCTCATTTTTCAATGCCTCATAAGTCTTGGTTCCCCTCTTGCTCTCGTCCGAGAGACACTGAAGGATTGAACTGCCTAACGAAAACAACAGCATTTTTGCTGTTTCCCCATCATCGCAGCCGTTGATGGCTGCGGTTTGCTCAATTTCTCTGAAATGTACGGAAGGGTCGTCTGACTCGGTCAGCTTCCGTACGTGATTTATCATAACTCTCAGCTGGTGTGAGCTGTGAGGCAACACAAGCTGGTTGAGGAGATCCCCTGGTTCCTCCCCACCATTTCTGTTTGGGCCCCTTTTTATACCCGTAACTGGATACAACGGTCCCTTTTCCACTTCTTTCTCAGTGGGCTCTTTCGTTTCTTCCACTACTTCCTCCCTTACCCAGGTTTCCGAATAGCTGGGTGGCGCGGAGGGCACAGTGGCTAATACTTCCTCTGCTTTACTTGGTGGGGATTTCTGAAACTCCTCATTTACTAGCGGCTGGTGTGCTGACGGACTGATAAGGCACACCATGCCGTGCGCTTTGTTCACGGCCTTTTTGAGGTGCTCTATCTCCTGTTGGCAGGCGCTATGATCGGCCCCCTGAAACTTATCCTCAAGGGCCAACTTATATGCCGCCCTAACCCCCGTTAAGCTCTCTTCCTGGGTTCTTATCTGGGCAGCTTGGCGGGCACATCGTTCCTTTAGTCTGCCCTCACTTAACTTTGCCTCAGTGACCTGGCACTCGAGGTAATCTATCCTTGTTTTATGGTGACTGGTGATTTCCTGGCGTTCTTGGTGCAGCACACTTAAATTCCTAATGAGCAACTCCCCTCCAGAGACCTTCTCATCCATTTCCTCCTCTAAATGCCTGATCCGAGCTGTTAGCGCTGTAATGACCTGGTTTGAAATCTGGACCTGCCTTTTGTAACACATTAGCCAGACTGCTTTCTCGACTGTCTTTTTATGTTCCTTACTATCTGTCCACCTCTCGGCTGCCTCTAGTGGACTCATATCCGCTAACAATTCACTTATCCATTTCTTAGTTAGATTTACCTCTCCGAACACATAATCTGCTATCTTTTCCTGCATAACATTTCGTACAGTCACACCAAAGTCTAACACACTATCCTCTCGCTGCCAGTGTCCTGCCGCGGTCGCCATTTTCTGTAAGGGTTTCCTTGACCGACTCTCAGCCTGTGAGATTCGTGTGGCTCTGTGCAGCCTGTATGTCAGTGCGGGTTTAGGCCTTGTTGCCTGTTCTGGTCTCCAGCCAGTCTGGGAGCACTATACACACCTGTGAGTGGTTCGAATCACTCGCCCTTACGGTTCTAGACACTGGACTTAGATGCGAGAGTAGTAATGGAGATGAAACTCAGGTAGACTCGGTTGAATGGTACGAAATGGAAAATCTTTATTGCATAATACTTAAGATTACGAAATACATGTCATAAGCACAGATTAATGACAGTACAATCTTGCACGCAGTTATGTAACTAATTTCAGGGAAACGAGGAACGAACGACACATCGTAAATGGGGGCACACATTACAATTATCCTTAATACTTGAAACCCTCCCCTATCAATATCTGTCCTAGCTAGATTCGTAGGATTCGAGACTCATGCTCACCACTCGTGATAACTCGGAGAAATTCCGAATAGCTGATCGGATGTTTTTCACCGCAGCACCCACGTGTCGATCAGGGGGTCTCCTGGCCCCACTTGTTTACTTGTTTCTGCTCCGGCTAGCAGGCTGGAGCGTCTGCTGTCATGAAGATCTGTGTTGGTGGCTTTCAGAGTTCTATAAAATTCAAAGAAGAGTCTTCCTGTGTCAGTTCTGTAGAACTCAAAGAAGTCTTCCTGGCAAGGAAAATGTCTATACGACCTACAGGCGCAGTCGGGGCTTACTGACCGTGGCGATAAGTATGGTCTTCCTCTCTTCCCATCTCATCTCATCTCATCTCATCTCTTCTCGGGCCTTTGGTTCCGATACCGTTTATCAACACAGGTCTTCGCGACACGACACGAGGTAGATCCGAGCGGATCACAAAGTTCAACAGTCTTTTAAAAGAGACACGAGGCAAGCAGGAACAAGACGGCGAGTCAAGAACACAGGAGCAGCCACGAGGATGAACACCAGCAAGATACGAAGATAAGAGGATAAGAGAGAGATGGACGGTTGGAGCTTGTAATTATAGTACAAAATTTTCCGTTTCCCGCCCAACCTTAATGTCTTTTCCTTTTGTTAGGGTTTGGCGCTCAAATGTCTTGTATAGGGTGATCCCCGTTTTTAATGGGTTTCGGGGCTACTCGTAAATGTCTGAGTACCTGTTAATATTTCTCCCATTGTTTAATCGGTCGGTGTTCTCCCTGGAGGGGTTTTGGGGCTTCCAAGTGTTTTCTGTAACTACCCGCTAACGGCTCTCTCATCGTAGAGTCGTTGGGATTTTACATATTAATGTCTTTGGATGGGCTCTTGATTACTTGGTACAATAGCTTTCATTCGTACCTGGGAGACCGATTTCAGTATTTATGTGTATACTGTAAACCAATGATGTCTCGTGTATTATCTTCAATGTGCTGAATCTTAATCGATCTTGCACAAATGTTTATTGGAACGCCATCTTGTCTGCCTGTCGAAAAGTCTAGAATGTTCTGCCACGAGGTGCGGCGGCCATTTTACAAGCTGCTTGTGTCCACTTTGAACCTGACAGCATTCTGCTGAAATAAAAGCTGTTTGAACGAAACTATGTGTTTTTCTCCTCATTAATAAAATCGCGATATATTGCGAATTCTACAACTCCCAGGGCAGGGACAGCATGGGTTAGATGCAGAGTAAAGCTCCCTCTACACTGTCCCATCAAACACTCCCAGGGCAGGTACAGCACGGGTTAGATACAGAGTAAAGCTCCCTCTACACTGTCCCATCAAACACTCCCAGGGCAGGTACAGCACGGGTTAGATACAGAGTAAAGCTCCCTCTACACTGTCCCATCAAACACTCCCAGGGCAGGTACAGCACGGGTTAGATACAGAGTAAAGCTCCCTCTACACTGTCCCATCAAACACTCCCAGGGCAGGTACAGCACGGGTTAGATACAGAGTAAAGCTCCCTCTACACTGTCCCATCAAACACTCCCAGGGCAGGTACAGCACGGGTTAGATACAGAGTAAAGCTCCTCTACACTGTCCCATCAAACACTCCCAGGGCAGGTACAGCACGGGTTAGATACAGAGTAAAGCTCCCTCTACACTGTCCCATCAAACACTCCAGGCAGGTACAGCACGGGTTAGATACAGAGTAAAGCTCCTCTACACTGTCCCATCAAACACTCCCAGGGCAGGTACAGCACGGGTTAGATACAGAGTAAAGCTCCCTCTACACTGTCCCATCAAACACTCCCAGGGCAGGTACAGCACGGGTTAGATACAGAGTAAAGCTCCCTCTACACTGTCCCATCAAACACTCCCAGGGCAGGTACAGCATGGGTTAGATACAGAGTAAAGCTCGCTCTATACTGTCCAATCAAACACTCCCAGGGCAGGTACAGCACGGGTTAGATACAGAGTAAAGCTCCCTCTACACTGTCCCATCAAACACTCCCAGGGCAGGTACAGCATGGGTTAGATACAGAGTAAAGCTCCTCTACACTGTCCCATCAAACACTCCCAGGGCAGGTACAGCACGGGTTAGATACAGAGTAAAGCTCCCTCTACACTGTCCCATCAAACACTCCCAGGGCAGGTACAGCACGGGTTAGATACAGAGTAAAGCTCCCTCTGCACTGTCCCATCAAACACTCCCAGGGCAGGTACAGCACGGGTTAGATACAGAGTAAAGCTCCCTCTACACTGTCACAGCAAACACTCCCAGGGCAGGTACAGCATGGGTTAGATACAGAGTAAAGCTCCCTCTACACTGTCCCATCAAACACTCCCAGGACAGGTACAGCACGGGTTAGATACAGTGTAAACTCCCTCTACACTGTCCCATCAAACACTCCCAGGGCAGGTACAGCACGGGTTAGATACAGAGTAAAGCTCCCTCTACACTGTCCCATCAAACACTCCCAGGGCAGGTACAGCACGGGTTAGATAAAGAGTAAAGTTCCGTCTACACTGTCCCATCAAACACTCCCAGGGCAGGTACAGCATGGGTTAGATACAGAGTAAAGCTCCCTCTACAGTGTCCCATCAAACACTCCTGGGGCAGGTATAGCACGGGTTAGATACAGAGTATAGCTCGCTCTATACTGTCCTATCAAACAGTCCTAGAGCAGGTACAGAACTGGTTACATACAGAGTAAAGCTCGCTCTATAGTGTCCCATCAAACACTGCCAGGGCAGGAACAGCATGGGTTAGATGCAGAGTAAAGCTCCCTCTGCACTGTCCCATCAAACGCTCCCACTGCAGCAACAGCATGGGTTAGATACAGAGTAAAGCTCCCTCTACGCTGTCCCATCAAACACTCCCAGGGCAAGCACAGCACAGGTTAGATACAGAGAAAAGCTTACTCAACACTGTCCCATCAAACATTCCCAGGGCAGGTACAGCACGGGTTAGATACAGAGCAAAGCTCCCTCTACACTGTCCCATCAAACACTTCCAGGCAGGTACAGCATGGGTCAGAAACAGAGTAAAGCTCCCTCTACACTGTACCATCAAACACTCCCAGGGCAGGTACAGCACGGGTAAGATACAGAGTAAAGCTCCCTCTACACTGTCCCGTCAAACACTAACAGGGCAGCTACAGCACGGGTTAGATACAGAGTAAAGCTCCCTCTACGCTTTCCCATCAAACACTCCTTTGAGCAGGTACAGCACGGGTTACATACAGAGTAACGCTCGCTCTATACTGTTCCATCAAACACTCCCAGGGTAGGAACAGCATGGGTTAGATACAGAGTAAAGCTCCCTCTACACTGTCCCATCAAACACTCCCAGGTAGGTACAGCACGGGTAACATACAGAGTAAAGCTCGTTCGATACTTTCCCATCAAACACTCCCAGGGCAGGTACAGAACGGGTTATATACACAGTAAAGCCCCCTCTACACTGTCCCATCAAACACTCCCAGGGCAGGTACAGCACGGGTTAGTTGCAGAGTAAAGCTCCCTCTAAGCTGTCCCATCAAACACTCCCAGGGCAGGTACAGCATGGGTTAGATGCAGAGTAAATCTCCCTCTACACTGTCCCATCAAACACTCCTAGGGCAGGTACAGCACGGGTTAGACACAGAGTAAAGCTCCCTCTAAACTGTCCCATCAAACACTCCCAGGGCAGGTACAGCACGGGTTAGATACAGAGTAAAGCTCCCTCTACACTGTCCAATCAAACACTCCCAGGGCAGGTACAGCATGGGTGAGATACAGAGTAAAACTCCCTCTACACTGTCCCATCAAACACTCCCAGGGCAGGTACAGCATGGGTTAGATACAGAGTAAAGCTCCCTCTACACTGTCCCATCAAACACTCCCAGGGCAGGTACAGCATGGGTTAGATACAGAGTAAAGCTCCCTTTCCACTGTCCCATCAAACACTCCCAGGGCAGCTGCAGCATGGGTTAGATACAGAGTAAAGCTCCCTCGACACTGTCCCATCAAACACTCCCAGGGCAGGTACAGCAAGGGATAGATACAGAGTAAAGCTCCCTCGACACTGTCCCATCAAACACTCCCAGGGCAGGTACAGCACGGGTTCGATACAGAGTAAAGCTCCCCCGACACGTGACCATCAAACACTACTAGGGCAGGAACAGCATGGGTTAGATACAGAGTAAAGCTCCCTCTACACTGTCCCATCAAACACTCCCAGGGCAGGTACAGCACGGGTTAGATACAGAGTAAAGCTCCCTCTACACTGTCCCATCAAACACTCCCAGGGCAAGCACAGCACAGGTTAGATACAGAGTAAAGCTTACTCAACACTGTCCCATCAAACACTCCCGGGGCAGGTACAGCACGGGTTAGATACAGAGCAAAGCTCCCTCTACACTGTCCCATCAAACACTCCCAGGGCAGGTACAGAACGGGTTATATACACAGTAAAGCCCCCTCTACACTGTCCCATCAAACACTCCCAGGGCAGGTACAGCACGGGTTAGATACAGAGTAAAGCTCCCTGTACATTGTCGCATCAAACACTCCCAGGGCAGGTACAGCACGGATTAGATACAGAGTAAAGCTCCCTCTACACTGTCCCATCAAACACTCCCAGGGCAGGTACAGCACGGGTTAGTTGCAGAGTAAAGCTCCCTCTAAGCTGTCCCATCAAACACTCCCAGGGCAGGTACAGCATGGGTTAGATGCAGAGTAAATCTCCCTCTACACTGTCCCATCAAACACTCCTAGGGCAGGTACAGCACGGGTTAGACACAGAGTAAAGCTCCCTCTAAACTGTCCCATCAAACACTCCCAGGGCAGGTACAGCACGGGTTAGATACAGAGTAAAGCTCCCTCTACACTGTCCAATCAAACACTCCAGGGCAGGTACAGCATGGGTGAGATACAGAGTAAAACTCCCTCTACACTGTCCCATCAAACACTCCCAGGGCAGGTACAGCATGGGTTAGATACAGAGTAAAGCTCCCTCTACACTGTCCCATCAAACACTCCCAGGGCAGGTACAGCATGGGTTAGATACAGAGTAAAGCTCCCTTTCCACTGTCCCATCAAACACTCCCAGGGCAGCTGCAGCATGGGTTAGATACAGAGTAAAGCTCCCTCGACACTGTCCCATCAAACACTCCCAGGGCAGGTACAGCACGGGTTAGATACAGAGTAAAGCTCCCTCGACACTGTCCCATCAAACACTCCCAGGCAGGTACAGCACGGGTTCGATACAGAGTAAAGCTCCCCCGACACGTGACCATCAAACACTACTAGGGCAGGAACAGCATGGGTTAGATACAGAGTAAAGCTCCCTCTACACTGTCCCATCAAACACTCCCAGGGCAGGTACAGCACGGGTTAGATACAGAGTAAAGCTCCCTCTACACTGTCCCATCAAACACTCCCAGGGCAAGCACAGCACAGGTTAGATACAGAGTAAAGCTTACTCAACACTGTCCCATCAAACACTCCCGGGGCAGGTACAGCACGGGTTAGAAACAGAGCAAAGCTCCCTCTGCACTGTCGCATCAAACACTTCCAGGCAGGTACAGCACGGGTCAGAAACAGAGTAAAGCTGTCTCTACACTGTACCATCAAACACTCCCAGGGCAGGTACAGCACGGGTTAGATACAGAGTAAAGCTCCCTCTACACTGTCCCGTCAAACACTAACAGGGCAGCTACAGCACGGGTTAGATACAGAGTAAAGCTCCCTCTACGCTGTCCCATCAAACACTCCTTTGAGCAGGTACAGCACGGGTTACATACAGAGTAAAGCTCGCTCTATACTGTTCCATCAAACACTCCCAGGGCAGGAACAGCATGGGTTAGATACAGAGTAAAGCTCCCTCTACACTGTCCCATCAAACACTCCCAGGTCGGTACAGCACGGGTAACATACAGAGTAAAGCTAGTTCGATACTTTCCCATCAAACACTCCCAGGGCAGGTACAGAACGGGTTATATACACAGTAAAGCCCCCTCTACACTGTCCCATCAAACACTCCCAGGGCAGGTACAGCACGGGTGAAATACAGAGTAAAGCTCCCTGTACATTGTCGCATCAAACACTCCCAGGGCAGGTACAGCACGTATTAGATACAGAGTAAAGCTCCCTCTACACTGTCCCATCAAACACTCCCCAGGGCAGGTACAGCACAGGTTAGTTGCAGAGTAAAGCTCCCTCTAAGCTGTCCCATCAAACACGATACATGACGTGATCCGGACTCGAGTCGTCGTTAGCTTGTTCACAGATGTGATTCCCAGTAAAAAAGTAAAAATTTTCCCAGTAAAAAAGTAATTTTTTTTAAAGCTTTTCGTTTTACATACAGACGGCAGCTTTTGACACGTTAGAACCCCTGCGACTACACCTCATTGTCTCAGTTGTATCTTGCTATGTCTTTTGATGTGGTACCTTCCTGGCTGACTTAATTAACTTTATCACACCTCGGCAGATAGTCAGAATGATTTAATTTATTGGTCTGCAATTGTAAAGTACACATGCTTTGTTTTCCATCTATATATGCTCTGGCGATTCTGTATCCAATTTACTTCACCTGAGGAAGTAGCGATAGCTCCGAAAGCTTGTGATTTCAAATAAAACTGTTGGACTATAACCTGGTGTTGTGCGACCTCTCAATTTTGTCCATCAAACACTCCCAGGGCAGGTACAGCATGGGTTAGATGCAGAGTAAATCTCCCTCTACACTGTCCAATCAAACACTCCCAGGGCAGGTACAGCATGGGTGAGATACAGAGTAAAGCTCCCTCTACACTGTCCCATCAAACACTCCCAGGGCAGGTACAGCATGGGTTAGATACAGAGTAAAGCTCCCTCTACACTGTCCCATCAAACACTCCCAGGGCAGGTACAGCATGGGTTAGATACAGAGTAAAGCTCCCTTTCCACTGTCCCATCAAACACTCCCAGGGCAGCTGCAGCATGGGTTAGATACAGAGTAAAGCTCCCTCGACACTGTCCCATCAAACACTCCCAGGGCAGGTACAGCACGGGTTAGATACAGAGTAAAGCTCCCTCGACACGTGACCATCAAACACTCCCAGGGCAGGTACAGCACGGGTTAGATACAGAGTAAAGCTCCCTCTACACTGTCCCATCAAACACTCCCAGGGCAGGTACAGCATGGGTTAGATACAGAGTAAAGCTCCCTCTACACTGTCCCATCAAACACTCCCAGGGCAGGTACAGCACAGGTTAGATACAGAGTAAAGCTCCCTCAACACTGTCCCATCAAACACTCCCAGGGCAGGTACAGCACGGGTTAGATACAGAGCAAAGCTCCCTCTACACTGTCCCATCAAACACTCCAGGCAGGTACAGCACGGGTCAGAAACAGAGTAAAGCTGCCTCTACACTGTACCATCAAACACTCCCAGGGCAGGTACAGCACGGGTTAGATACAGAGTAAAGCTCCCTCTACACTGTCCCGTCAAACACTCCCTGGGCAGGTACAACACGGGTTAGATACAGAGTAAAGTTCCCTCTGCACTGTCCCATCAAACACTCAAGGGCAGGTACAGCACGGGTTAGATACAGAGTAAAGCTCCCTCTACACTGTCCCATCAAACACTCCCAGGGCAGGTACAGCACGGGTTAGATACAGAGTAAAGCTCCCTCTACACTGTCCCATCAAACACTCCTGTGGCAGGTATAGCACGGGTTAGATACAGAGTATAGCTCGCTCTATACTGTCCAATCAAACAGTCCTCGAGCAGGTACAGCACGGGTTACATACAGAGTAAAGCTCCCTCTACACTGTCCCATCAAACACTCCCAGGGCAGGTACAGCATGGGTTAGATACAGAGTAAAGCTCCCTCTGCACTGTCCCATCAAACACTCCCAGGGCAGGTACAGCACGGGTTACATACAGAGTAAAGCTCCGTCTGATACTTTCCCATCAAACACTCCCAGGGCAGGTACAGCACGGGTTAGATACAGAGTAAAGCTCCCTCTACACTGTCCCATCAAACACTCCCAGGGCAGGTACAGCACGGGTTAGATACAGAGTAAAGCTCCCTCTACACTGTCCCATCAAACACTCCCAGGGCAGGTACAGCACGGGTTAGATACAGAGTAAAGCTCCCTCTACACTGTCCCATCAAACACTCCCAGGGCAGGTACAGCACGGGTTAGATACAGAGTAAAGCTCCCTCTACACTGTCCCATCAAACACTCCCAGGGCAGGTACAGCATGGGTTAGATACAGAGTAAAGCTCCCTCTACACTGTCCCATCAAACACTCCCAGGGCAGGTACAGCACGGGTTAGATACAGAGTAAAGCTCCCTCTACACTGTCCCATCAAACACTCCCAGGGCAGGTACAGCACGGGTTAGATACAGAGTAAAGCTCCCTCTACACTGTCCCATCAAACACTCCCAGGGCAGGTACAGCACGGGTTAGATACAGAGTAAAGCTCCCTCTACACTGTCTCAATCAAACACTCCCAGGGCAGGAACAGCATGGGTTAGATACAGAGTAAAGCTCCCTCTACACTGTCCCATCAAACACTTCCAGGCAGGTACAGCACGGGTCAGATACAGAGTAAAGCTGCCTCTACACTGTACCATCAAACACTCCCAGGGCAGGTACAGCACGGGTTAGATACAGAGTAAAGCTCCCTCTACACTGTCCCGTCAAACACTCCCTGGGCAGGTACAGCACGGGTTAGATAGAGTAAAGTTCCCTCTACACTGTCCCATCAAACACTAACAGGGCAGGTACAGCACGGGTTAGATACAGAGTAAAGCTCCCTCTACACTGTCCCATCAAACACTCCCAGGGCAGGTACAGCACGGGTTAGATACAGAGTAAAGCTCCCTCTACACTGTCCCATCAAACACTCCCAGGGCAGGTACAGCACGGGTTAGATACAGAGTAAAGCTCCCTCTACACTGTCCCATCAAACACTCCAGGGCAGGTACAGCACGGGTTAGATACAGAGTAAAGCTCCCTCTACACTGTCCCATCAAACACTCCCAGGGCAGGTACAGCACGGGTTAGATACAGAGTAAAGCTCCCTCTACACTGTCCCATCAAACACTCCCAGGGCAGAACAGCATGGGTTAGATACAGAGTAAAGCTCCCTCTACACTGTCCCATCAAACACTCCCAGGGCAGGTACAGCACGGGTTAGATACAGAGTAAAGCTCCCTCTACACTGTCCCATCAAACACTCCCAGGGCAGGTACAGCACGGGTTAGATACAGAGTAAAGCTCCCGCTACATTGTCCCATCTAACACTCCCAGGGCAGGTACAGCATGGGTTAGATACAGAGTAAAGCTCCCTCTGCATTGTCCCATCTAACACTCCCAGGGCAGGTACAGCATGGGTTAGATACAGAGTAAAGCTCCCTCTACACTGTCCCATCAAACACTCCCAGGCAGGTACAGCACGGGTTAGATACAGAGTAAAGCTCCCTCTGCACTGTCCCATCTAACACTCCCAGGGCAGGTACAGCATGGGTTAGATACAGAGTAAAGCTCCCTCTACACTGTCCCATCAAACACTCCCAATGCAGGTACAGCACGGGTTAGATACAGAGTAAAGCTCCCTCTACACTGTCCCATCAAACACTGCCAGCCCATGATGAGCAGGACTGAGGGAGGTTCGTTGCTAGGCACTGCAGTGATGTCATAAAGCAGGGCCATTCAGCCCAGCTGGTCGTCTCCTTGTCCCTTTAAAGGTGGAGAGCGGAGACACCCTGTCTCAAAACACACCCCACCTGTTCATACTGAGAATCCCCGGGCAAGGCCCAAGGCCCAGAGTGTGGACACACCCCGGGGGAAAGAGGAGGAGAGCGGGGACACCCTGTCTCAAAACACACCCCACCTGTTCATACTGAGAATCCCCGGGCAAGGCCCAAGGCGCAGAGTGTGGACACACCCCGGGGAAAAGAGGAGGAGAGCGGAGACACCCTGTCTCAAAACACACCCCACCTGTTCATACTGAGAATCCCCGGGCAAGGCCCAAGGCCCAGAGTGTGGACACACCCCGGGGGAAAGAGGAGAGCGGAGACACCCTGTCTCAAAACACACCCCACCTGTTCATACTGAGAATCCCCGGGCAAGGCCCAGAGTGTGGTCACAGCCCGGGGGAAAAGAGGAGGAGAGAAGGGGAGGAGTAGGGACTGAGGGACACCAAGCTTCAGTTTTATAGCCTGTAGACTTCAGGAGGGAAGACTGAGTTCAGTAGCTTTCGGATCCAGGGAGAGAACAAGGAGCAGATGGGGAGACTGGTGTGGATTCCAGCACAGTGAGGATGTAGGGGGAGGGAGATTGTGTCGGGCCGTGTATTAGGAGTGTCGGAGGGACAAGAGAGGAAAGGTCAGAGGAGCAATTACTGCAGCAGTGTCCATGAATAGTGAGAGAGAGAGAAGGTGGGGGTTAGAGTGGACCATGGGCAGTCTGTTAAACTGTCTGTTTGCTGTGACTACACAGGATTACACAGGATATACGGCACAGAAACAGTCCATTCGGCCCAACCAGTCCATGCCGGCGTTTATGCTCCACTCGAGCCTCCTCCCGTCTTTCCCCATCTAACTCTATCAGCATAACCCTCTATTCCCTTCTCCCTCATATGCTTGTCTAGCCTCCCCTTAAATGCATCGATACTATTCGCTTCAACCACTCCCTGTGGTAGCAAGTTCCACATTCTCCCCACTCTCTGGGTAAAGAAGTTTCTCCTGAATTCCCTATTGGATTTCTTGGTGACTATCTTATATTGATGGCCTCTAGTTATGCTCTTCCCCACAAGTGGAAACACTCTCTCTGTATCTACTCTATCAAAACCTTTCATCATTTTAAAGACCTCTATTAGGTCACCCCTCAGCCTTCTTTTTTCAAGAGAAAAGAGACCCAGCCTGTCCATCCTTTCCTGACAGGTATACCCTCTCATTTCTGGTATCATCCTTGTAAATCTTCTCTGCACCCTCTCCAGTGCCTCTATATCCTTTTTATAATATGGTGACCAGAATTGTACGCAGTGCTCCAAGTGTGGTCTAACCAAGGTTCGATACAAGTTTAGCAGAACTTCACTACTTTTCCATTCTATAACAATTCAATTCTATAACAATCGATCCCAATAATTGAACCCAATAGGTTAAAGTCTTAAGTCCAATTTTGTCAGCACGCTGCGACATTCGATGTCTGCAGATAACGGGAGATAAATTCTTAAAACTGCTGGATCTCTTGCTCTGCCATCAACCTCTTATCAAACTGGAGCTGGCATTGCCTAATATGGTCGTCTCTGGCTACTGCACAGTCCAGAGACACAAGTCTGCATTTTCTTCAACACACATCAACAACGTTAGAAGCAGGTAAAAACACTGTGGCCTTCCTGGGGCAGCACAAACCACTAGTCTCCAGACTTTCCTTATCCCAACATCATATTTCTGATCGAAACATTCTATGATGAAAATATCCAAGGCCAGTTGGTTGCAAACACCAGCTGTTGCTCAGTGAAATCTCTCTCTCTCTCTAATGATACCGACCACATTTTCCCCGATATCGAATGAACTAAACATGAACACCTTTCAGAAGCTGAATTAACCGAGGTCCATATGCCAACACCCCTCTCATCTTCCATTCACTTCAATTGAAAGGAAACCGACAGATTGGACCAGTCAGGATTTGAAAGATATTTACAACAGATTCTAGATGTTCTTAGAGTTGGGATCTTTCTCTATTCTGTCCACTCGAGGAGTTAGATAACAGACTTTCTCCTGTGAATATAGAGCTGGGGTATTGGGCCGTGATGTGTTCACTTGTTCATCTTGTTGACTCTAAACCTTTGCCAATTATTTGATGTGATCTGTTTACTTGTACGTATTTTTTTAAATACACTTGCTGAGTGGATTCAAATTGAAATTGAAAGCAGGTTTGCAGGCGTGATGCTCTATTCACACATCGAAGGTGAGAGAGATGCTGTGGGACACACGCTAAGTCCAGTAGCTGAAAGTGATTAACAGACTGGGTTTTGTGTTTAGTGATCCCGGGCGTGTTACCGAGACCTTCCCTGGATACCAAGGCTAGGAGAGGCACTCTGGAAGGTATGGGGAGCTGGGACTTGTCCATGAGAGTAACCGAAGGTACGAGAACTGAAATAATCTCGAGTTAGAAAGGAGAAAAGGCCCAAAAATGGAGCAGTCGGTAACAGGACATCAATTAGTCTCCTCTTATCTTGGAGACATCAAATATCAACCCTCTGTGTTATTTGAAATATCAAAATATTAAACACCAGCCCAGTTATAGGGGTTATTAACATCAGCAGAAATAAACCCCAACTGTCAGAATGAACATGGTTCAGTCCTGGATGTGATTAACAGCAGCAATAACAGCAGAATCCAACCCCTGCCATCACTTGTGAACTCGCTGGTGTGTCAGCAGGTCGGATGACTGAATGAATCCCTTCCCACACTCAGAGCAGGTGAACGGTCTCTCCCCAGAGTGAACTCGCTGGTGTTTCAGCAGGTGGGATGACTGAATGAATCCCTTCCCACACTCAGAGCAGGTGAACGGTCTCTCCCCAGTGTGAACTCGCTGGTGTTTCAGCAGGTGGGATGACTGAGTGAATCCCTTCCCACAAACGGAGCAGGTGAACGGTCTCTCCCCAGTGTGAACTCGCTGGTGAGTTACAACCTCAGATGAACAAGTGAATCCCTTCCCACACATGGAGCATGTGAACGGCCTCTCCCCAGTGTGAACCCGCTGGTGTCTCAGCAGGTCGGATGACCGAGTGAATCCCTTCCCACACGCGGAGCAGGTGAACGGTCTCTCCCCAGTGTGAACTCGCTGGTGTGTCAGGAGGTGGGTTGACTGATTGAATCCCTTCCCACACCCGGAGCAGGTGAACGGTCTCTCCCCAGTGTGAACTCGCTGGTGTGTCCGCAGGTTGAATGACCGAGTGAATCGCTTCCCACACTCGGAGCAGATGAACGGCCTCTCCCCAGTGTGAATTTGCTGGTGTGTCAGCAGATTGTATGACTGAGTGAATCCCTTCCCACATTCAAAGCAGGTGAACGGCCTCTCCCCGATGTGAGTGCGATGATGCATTTCCAGCTCAGATGGGGAATTGAATCCCTTCCCAAAGTCCGCACATTTCCCTGGTTTCTCCGTGGTGCGGGTGTCCTCGTGTCTCTCCAGGTTGGACGATCAGTTGAAGCCTCGTCACACACAGAACACGTGTACGGTTTCTCCCCGCTGTGAATGGTGCGATGTTTTTTCAGGCTGTGGAACTGGTTAAAGCTCTTTCCACAGTCAGTGCACTGGAACACTCTCACTCGGGTGTGTGTGTCTCGGTGCTTTTCCAGTCACACTGATGCTTGAAATCTTTTCCCACAGACAAAACAGACAAACATTTCTCCTTCCACATTCAAAGGCCGATGATATTCAGGTCCTGATGAATCGAGTGACTCCGTCAGATCTTGACGTGATGTTTAGTTCGAGATTCCTGTCTGCAAATCCTCCCCTTCTAATACCCTGTAAAAATAGTTTACAAAACTCATCACTGTAAGTACAGGACAGAAATTCAGAACAGACAATTCTAGTTTCTATGGAACATTATTTCCTCTCTTGTTCCCCCAAAGCTGTAAATCCCTGTCCCACACATTCTCCCTCCTCCCTGTGCTAAAATCCAAACAAATCGCACGTCTCAAGACAGTTTTTCCTACTCTCACTGTTTTCACCACCAACTCTGGCTGGGTTCAGTTCTACACTCACTGGTTCCCCTCCCTCTCCTCCCCTGAAGGTGCTGACTCTGGCTGGGTTCAGTTCTACACTCACTGGTTCCCCTCCCTCTCCTCCCCTGAAGGTGCTGACTCTGGCTGGGTTCAGTTCTACAATCACTGGTTCTCCTCCCTCTCCTCCCCTGAAGGTGCTGACTCTGGCTGGGTTCAGTTCTACACTCACTGGTTCTCCTCCCCTGAAGGTGCGGACTCTGGCTGGGTTCAGTTCTACACTCACTGGTTCTCCTCCCCTGAAGGTGCTGACTCTGGCTGGGTTCAGTTCTACACTCACTGGTTCCCCTCCCTCTCCTCCCCTGAAGGTGCTGACTCTGGCTGGGTTCAGTTCACTCACTGGTTCCCCTCCCTCTCCTCCCCTGAAGGTGCTGACTCTGGCTGGGTTCAGTTCTACACTCACTTGTTCCCCTCCCTCTCCACCCCTGAAGGTGCTGACTCTGGCTGGGTTCAGTTCTACACTCACTGGTTCTCCTCCCCTGAAGGTGCTGACTCTGGCTGGGTTCAGTTCTACACTCACTGGTTCCCCTCCCTCTCCTCCCCTGAAGGTGCTGACTCTGGCTGGGTTCAGTTCACTCACTGGTTCCCCTCCCTCTCCTCCCCTGAAGGTGCTGACTCTGGCTGGGTTCAGTTCTACACTCACTTGTTCCCCTCCCTCTCCACCCCTGAAGGTGCTGACTCTGGCTGGGTTCAGTTCTACACTCACTTGTTCCCCTCCCTCTCCACCCCTGAAGGTGCTGGCTCTGGCTGGGTTCAGATCACTCACTGGGACCCTGAAGCCCCGCCCACTATTGCCCCCTTTACAAAGATGGCCGCGACAATCAAGATGGCGACAAACAAAGACCCCCATTGTCCTTTACAAAGATGGCTACCGTTAATCTGGGCCTGTTCCCGGAGAAAAAGCCCCGGAGCTGCAAACGCGGAACCTGTAGGTTCTCATTCGGGGCTTACGGCCCACAGTAGATGTTTATGAAGCCCACCCGCCGTGTGTGTTACCTCTCTGCGCCCCGCTGATACGTAATCGGCGCAAAAACCTCTTCTCCGTATCTGACCGCCTCGAGTTCTCGCCCGGCCTTGATCACAGTGACACTGCGCATGCTCCACCCACAGGCGGCGCTGCGCCTGCGCGCTGGATTCCTCCCCCAACAGGCGGCGCTGCGCCTGCGCGCTGGATTCCTCCCCAACAGGCGGCGCTGCGCCTGCGCGCTGGATTCCACCCCCCCCACCCACAGGCGGCGCTGCGCCTGCGCGCTGGTCTCCTTTTCCTCCTTTCCCGGATTGTCTCGCCAGGGCAGGCGGTCGCTCAATCCGCCTGCACACACCCAACACCGGGCGCTCTGTCCGCCCTGCCATCGCTGCTCTCTGCTTCCCTGTGCAAAGGCCGCTGATATTCAGGTCCTGAGCAATCAAAGCAAAGTTGGAGTCCATGGAATAAAAGGGACAGCATGGGTGCGAAATTGGCCGAGAAAGAAAGACTTGCATTTATATAGCGCCTTTCACCACCACAGCCAATGAAGTACTTTTGGAGTGTAGTCACTGATGTAATGTGGGAAACGCGGCAGCCGATTTGCGCACAGCAAGCTCCCAGAAACAGCAATGTGATAATGACCAGATAATCTGTGTTTGTTATGTTGATTGAGGGATAAATATTGGCCAGGACACGGGGGAATAACTCCCCAACTCTTCATCGAAATAGTGCCTTGGGATCTTTTACGTCCACCTGAGAGAGCAGACAGGGCCTCACTTTAACGGGCTGGAGGAAGGTACGCAGCGATGTTCCCCAGGGCTCGGTACGTGGACCACTGCTTTTCTTGATATATATTAATGACTTGGACTTGGGTGTACAGGGCACTATTTCAAAATTTGCAGATGACACAAAACTTGGAAGTATAGTGAACAGTGAGGAGGAGAGTGATAGACTTCAAGAGGACAGAGACAGGCTGGTGGAATGGGCGGACACGTGGCAGGTGAAATTTAACGCAGAAAAGTGTGAAGTGATACATTTTGGTAGAAAGACTGAGGAGAGGAAATATAAAATAAAGGGTACAATCCTAAAGGGGGAAGTGGTGGAAGCGGAGACACTCAATGTTTTCAAGGGGAGACTGGATAGGCACTTGAGGGAAATAAACTTGCAGGGTTACGGGGATAGAGCGGGGGAATGGGACTGACTGGATTGCTCTACAGAGAGCCGGCACGGACTCGATGGGCCGAATGACCTCATTCTGTGCCGTTATGACTCTATGATTCTATAAGGTATAAGAGAGAGGATGTCCTGGAGGGGTTAAGGACAGAATCTATCCGGTTAGAGTTAAGAAACAATAGAGGTGCCATTACACTACTAGGTGTATTCTATAGACCACCAACTAGTGGGAAGGATATAGAGGAGCAAATTTGCAGGGAAATTACAGAGAGGTGCAAGAACTACAGTGTAGTAATAATGGGGGACTTCAACTATCCTAATATAGACTGGGATAGTAATAGTGTAAAGGGCAGAATGGGGGAAGAATTTCTGAAGTGTGTTCAGGAGAACTTTCTTGATCAGTACGTTTCCGGCCCAATGAGGAACAAGGCATTGCTGGATCTGGTTCTGGAGAATGAGGTGGGTCAAGTGGAGCAAGTGTCAGGAGGGGAACATTTAGGGAAGAGTGATCATAGTATCATAAGGTTTAGATGAGCTATGGAAAAGCACAAGGAGCAATCTGGAGTAGAAATCCTGAATTGGAGGAGGGCCAGTTTCAGTGGGTTGAGAAGGGATCTGTCCCGGGTAAATTGGAATCAAAGATTGGCAGGTCAAACAGTGCTGGAACAATGGGCTGCCTTTAAAGAGATGGTTCGGGTCCAGTCGATGTACATTCCCACCAGGGGGAAAGGGAGGGCAATCAAAGACACAGCTCCCTGGATGAGGAAAGAGATAGGGAGTAAGATGAAGCAGAAAAAGGGGGAGTATGACAGATGTCAGATTGAGAATACAAGCAAGAACCAGGCTGAATATAGAATGTTCAGAGGGGAAGTGAAAAAGGAAATAAGAGGGGCAGAGAGAGTATGAGAATTGACTGGCAGCTAACATAAAAGGCAATCTGAAAGTCTGCTATAGCGTAGAAATAATAAACGGGTAGTAAGAGGAGGGGTGGGGCCGATTAGGGACCAAAAGGAGACCTATGCATGGAGGCAGATGACATGGTGAGGTACTAAATGAGTACTTTACATCTGTCTTTACCAAGGAAGAAGATGTTGCCAAAGTCACAGTGAAAGAGGAGGTAGTTGAGATACTGGATGGGAGAAAAATTGATAAAGAGGAGGTACTAGAAAGGCTGACTGTACTTAAAGTAGATAAGTCACCAGGACCAGATGGGATGCATCCCAGGATGCTGAAGAAGGTAAGGATGAAAATTGCAGAGGTACTGGCCATAATCTTCCAATCCTTCTTGGATACGGGGGGGTGGTGCCAGAGGACTGGAGAATTGCAAATGTTACACACTTGTTCAAAAAAGGGTGTAAGGATAAACCCAGCAACTACAGGCCAGTCAGTTTAACCTCGATGGTGGGGAATCTTTTAGAAATGATAATCCGGGACAAAATTAACAGTCACTTGGACAAGTGTGGATTAATTAAGGAAAGCCAGCATGGATTTGTCAAAGGCAAATCGTGTTTAACTAACTTGATTGAGTTGTTTGATGAGGTAACAGAAACAGTTGATGAGGGTAATGTGGTTGATGTGGTGTACATGGACTTCCAAAAGGCGTTTGATAAAGTGCCACATAATAGGCTAGCCAGCAAAGTTGAAGCCCATGGAATAAAAGGAACAGTGGCAGCATGGATACGAAATTGGCTAAGTGACAGGAAACAGAGAGTAGTGGTGAACGGTTGTTTTTCGGACTGGAGGAAGGTATACAGTGGTGTTCTCCAGGGGTCAGTTCTAGGACCACTGCTTTTCTTGATATATATTAATGACTTGGACATGGGTGTGCAGGGCACAGTTTCAACATTTGCAGATGACACAAAACTTGGAAGTATAGTGAACAGTGAGGAGAGCGATAGACTTCAAGAGGACATAGACAGGCTGGTGGAATGGGCGGACACGTGGCAGGTGAAATTTAACGCAGAAAAGTGTGAAGTGATACATTTTTGTAGAAAGACTGAGGAGAGGCAATATAAAATAAAGGGTACAATCCTAAAGAGGGTGCATGAACAGAGAGACCTCGGGGTATATGTACACAAATCATTGAAGGTGGCACAGCAGGTTGAGAAAAGGATGAGAGACTTCAGTTACGTGGATAGACTGGAGAAACTCGGATAGTTCTCCTTGGAGCACAGAAGATTGAGGAGATTAGATAGAGGGGTTCAAAATCATAAGGGGTCTGGACAGAGTAGATAGATTGAAACAATTTTTTTTACAGAACTTGACAGGGTAGATGCAGGGAGGATATTTCCCCTGGCTGGGGAGTCTAGAACCAGGGGTCAAAGTCTCAGAATAAGGGGTCGGCCATTTAGGACTGAGATGAGGAGAAATTTCTTCACTCAGAGGGTGGTGAATCTTTGGAATTCTCTACCCCAGAGGGCGGTGGAGTCTCAGTCATTGAGTATATTCAAGACAGAGATCAATAGATTTTTGGATATTAAGGGTATCAAGGGATATGGGGATAGTGCAGGAAAGTGGAGTTGAGGTAGAAGATCAGCCATGATCTTCTTGAATGGCGGAGCAGGCTCGAGGATCCAAATAGCCGACTGCTGCTCATATTTCTCATGTTCTTATGTAAACTGTTCCCATTGGCAGAAGGGTCGAGAACCAGAGGACACAGATTTAAGGTGATTGGCAAAAGAACCAAAGGCGACATGAGGAAAAAAATTTTTACGCAGCGAGTGGTTAGGATCTGGAAAGCACTGCCTGATAGGGTGGTGGAGGCAGACTCGATCATGGCTTTCAAAAGAGAGTTGGTTAAGTATCTGAAAGAAAAACATTTGCAGGACTCCGGGAAAAGGGTGGGGGAGTGGGACTAGCTGAAGTGTTCTTGCAGAGAGCCGGCACGGGCTCGACAGGCCGAATGGCCTCATTCTGTGCTGTAACCATTCTATGATTCTGTCAATTGAGCAACTCTGTCAGATCTTGACCTGATGTTTGGCTTAAAAAACATAGAAACATAGAAGATAGGAGCAGGAGTAGGCCATTCGGCCCCTCGAGCCTGCTCCGCCATTTAATGAGGTCATGGCTGATCATCCAAATTCAGTACCCTGTCCCTGCTTTCTCCCCATATCCCTTGATCCCTTTAGCCTTAAGAAATATATCTAACTCCTTCTTGAATATATTTAATGAATTAGCCTCAACTGCCTTCTGTGGTAGAGAATTCCACAGGTTCACCACTCTCTGGGTGAAGAAATTCCTCCTCATCTCTGTCCTAAATGGCTTACCCCTTATCCTTAGACTGTGAGCCCTGGTTCTGGACTCCCTGCCATCGGGAACATCCTTCCTGCATCTAGTTTGTCCTGTCCTGTAAGATTTTTATAAGTTTCAATGAGATCCCCTCTCATTCTTCTAAACTCTAGCGAATACAAGCCCAATCGACCCAATCTCTCCTCATTCGTCATTCCTGCCATCCCAGGTATCAGTCTGGTGAATCTTCGCTGCACTGCCTCCATGGCAAGAACATCCTTCCTCAGATAAGGCGACCAAAACTGCACACAATACTCAAGGTGTGGTCTCACCAAGGCCCTGTACAACTGCAGCAAGACATCCTTGCTCCTGTACTCGAATCCTCTCGCTATGAAGGCCAACGTACCATTTGCCTTCTTAACCGCCTGCTGCACCTGCATGCTTACCTTCAGCGACTGGTGCACAAGGACACCCAGGTCTCGTTGCACGTCCCTTGAGCTTCCTGTCTGTAAACGCTCCACTTCTAACACCCTGTAAACGGAGTGTAGAAAGGGGTAAGAGGGAGAAAGCTGTCTCATGTCCCCCTTTCCCAGCCCAGGGGCAGTGAAGCTGATTTTCAGGCCCAGCTGCTGCCCAGGTTGGTTGAAATACCCACAAGGCCCCGCGCTCCAGCCGCCGCAGACACCGCGCATGCGTCACATGGCCCCGCCCACTCCCGCTCGGTCCGCACCGCGCATGCTCGGCACACACACACCCTGTGGGACTGTCAATCATCCACCCCTGCGCCTGCGCGCTGGGCCCCTGAGCCCGTGGGGCTTTATTCCCCTTCTCCAGACCCTTGTTCAGACCCTGGGGCCAGGGGAGACTGTGGGGCTTTATTCCCCTTCTCCAGTCCCTTGTTCAGGCCCTGGGGCCAGGGGAGACTGTGGGGCTTTATTCCCCTTCTCCAGACCCTTGTTCAGACCCTGGGGCCAGGGGAGACTGTGGGGCTTTATTCCCCTTCTCCAGACCCTTGTTCAGGCCTGGGGCCAGGGGAGACTGTGGGGCTTTATTCCCCTTCTCCAGTCCCTTGTTCAGGGCCTGGGGCCAGGGGAGACTGTGGGGCATTATTCCCCTTCTCCAGTCCCTTGTTCAGACCCTGGGGCCAGGGGAGACTGTGGGGCTTTATTCCCCTTCTCCAGTCCCTTGTTCTGGGCCTGGGGCCAGGGGAGACTGTGGGACTTTATTCCCCTTCTCCAGACCCTTGTTCAGACACTGGGGCCAGGGGAGACTGTGGGGCTTTATTCCCCTTCTCCAGACCCTTGTTCAGGCCCTGGGGCCAGGGGAGACTGTGGGACTTTATTCCCCTTCTCCAGTCCCTTGTTCAGACCCTGGGGCCAGGGGAGACTGTGGGGCTTTATTCCCCTTCTCCAGTCCCTTGTTCAGGCCTGGGGCCAGGGGAGACTGTGGGACTTTATTCCCCTTCTCCAGACCCTTGTTCAGACCCTGGGGCCAGGGGAGACTGTGGGGCTTTATTCCCCTTCTCCAGACCCTTGTTCAGACCCTGGGGCCAGGGGAGACTGTGGGACTTTATTCCCCTTCTCCAGACCCTTGTTCAGACCCTGGGGCCAGGGGAGACTGTGGGGCTTTATTCCCCTTCTCCAGACCCTTGTTCAGGCCCTGGGGCCAGGGGAGACTGTGGGGCTTTATTCCCCTTCTCCAGACCCTTGTTCAGGGCCTGGGGCCAGGGGAGACTGTGGGGCTTTATTCCCCTTCTCCAGACCCTTGTTCAGACCCTGGGGCCAGGGGAGACTGTGGGGCTTTATTCCCCTTCTCCAGACCCTTGTTCAGACCCTGGGGCCAGGGGAGACTGTGGGACTTTATTCCCCTTCTCCAGACCCTTGTTCAGAGCCTGGGGCCAGGGGAGACTGTGGGGCTTTATTCCCCTTCTCCAGACCCTTGTTCAGACCCTGGGGCCAGGGGAGACTGTGGGACTTTATTCCCCTTCTCCAGACCCTTGTTCAGACCCTGGGGCCAGGGGAGACTGTGGGGCTTTATTCCCCTTCTCCAGACCCTTGTTCAGACCCTGGGGCCAGGGGAGACTGTGGGCTTTATTCCCCTTCTCCAGACCCTTGTTCAGACCTGGGGCCAGGGGAGACTGTGGGCTTTATTCCCCTTCTCCAGACCCTTGTTCAGGCCTGGGGCCAGGGGAGACTGTGGGGCTTTATTCCCCTTCTCCAGACCCTTGTTCAGACCCTGGGGCCAGGGGAGACTGTGGGGCTTTATTCCCCTTCTCCAGACCCTTGTTCAGGGCCTGGGGCCAGGGGAGACTGTGGGGCTTTATTCCCCTTCTCCAGACCCTTGTTCAGACCCTGGGGCCAGGGGAGACTGTGGGGCTTTATTCCCCTTCTCCAGTCCCTTGTTCAGGACCTGGGGCCAGGGGAGACTGTGGGACTTTATTCCCCTTCTCCAGACCCTTGTTCAGGACCCTGGGGCCAGGGGAGACTGTGGGGCTTTATTCCCCTTCTCCAGTCCCTTGTTCAGACCCTGGGGCCAGGGGAGACTGTGGGACTTTATTCCCCTTCTCCAGACCCTTGTTCAGACCCTGGGGCCAGGGGAGACTGTGGGGCTTTATTCCCCTTCTCCAGACCCTTGTTCAGAGTTTGGGGCCAGGGGAGACTGTGGGGCTTTATTCCCCTTCTCCAGACCCTTGTTCAGAACCTGGGGCCAGGGGAGACTGTGGGACATTATTTCCCTTCTCCAGTCCCTTGTTCAGAACCTGGGGCCAGGGGAGACTGCGGGTCTTTATTCCCCTTCTCCAGACCCTTGTTCAGACCCTGGGGCCAGGGGAGACTGTGGCACTTTATTCCCCTTCTCCAGTCCCTTGTTCAGGGCCTGGGGCCAGGGGAGACTGTGGGGCTTTATTCCCCTTCTCCAGACCCTTGTTCAGACCCTGGGGCCAGGGGAGACTGTGGGGCTTTATTCCCCTTCTCCAGTCCCTTGTGCAGACCCTGGGGCCAGGGGAGACTGTGGGGCTTTATTCCCCTTCTCCAGACCCTTGTTCAGACCCTGGGGCCAGGGGAGACTGTGGGGCTTTATTCCCCTTCTCCAGACCCTTGTTCAGACCCTGGGGCCAGGGGAGACTGTGGGGCTTTATTCCCCTTCTCCAGACCCTTGTTCAGACCCTGGGGCCAGGGGAGACTGTGGGACTTTATTCCCCTTCTCCAGTCCCTTGTTCAGGCCTGGGGCCAGGGGAGACTGTGGGGCTTTATTCCCCTTCTCCAGACCCTTGTTCAGGGCCCTGGGGCCAGGGGAGACTGTGGGGCTTTATTCCCCTTCTCCAGACCCTTGTTCAGACCCTGGGGCCAGGGGAGACTGTGGGGCTTTATTCCCCTTCTCCAGTCCCTTGTTCAGGCCTGGGGCCAGGGGAGACTGTGGGGCTTTATTCCCCTTCTCCAGACCCTTGTTCAGACCCTGGGGCCAGGGGAGACTGTGGGGCTTTATTCCCCTTCTCCAGACCCTTGTTCAGGACCCTGGGGCCAGGGGAGACTGTGGGGCTTTATTCCCCTTCTCCAGACCCTTGTTCAGGCCTGGGGCCAGGGGAGACTGTGGGGCTTTATTCCCCTTCTCCAGTCCCTTGTTCAGACCCTGGGGCCAGGGGAGACTGTGGGGCTTTATTCCCCTTCTCCAGACCCTTGTTCAGGGCCTGGGGCCAGGGGAGACTGTGGGACTTTATTCCCCTTCTCCAGACCCTTGTTCAGACCCTGGGGCCAGGGGAGACTGTGGGGCTTTATTCCCCTTCTCCAGACCCTTGTTCAGACCCTGGGGCCAGGGGAGACTGTGGGACTTTATTCCCCTTCTCCAGACCCTTGTTCAGACCCTGGGGCCAGGGGAGACTGTGGGGCTTTATTCCCCTTCTCCAGACCCTTGTTCAGACCCTGGGGCCAGGGGAGACTGTGGGGCTTTATTCCCCTTCTCCAGACCCTTGTTCAGACCCTGGGGCCAGGGGAGACTGTGGGCTTTATTCCCCTTCTCCAGACCCTTGTTCAGACCCTGGGGCCAGGGGAGACTGTGGGGCTTTATTCCCCTTCTCCAGACCCTTGTTCAGACCCTGGGGCCAGGGGAGACTGTGGGGCTTTATTCCCCTTCTCCAGTCCCTTGTTCAGACCCTGGGGCCAGGGGAGACTGTGGGGCTTTATTCCCCTTCTCCAGACCCTTGTTCAGACCCTGGGGCCAGGGGAGACTGTGGGGCTTTATTCCCCTTCTCCAGACCCTTGTTCAGACCCTGGGGCCAGGGGAGACTGTGGGGCTTTATTCCCCTTCTCCAGACCCTTGTTCAGACCCTGGGGCCAGGGGAGACTGTGGGGCTTTATTCCCCTTCTCCAGACCCTTGTTCAGACCTGGGGCCAGGGGAGACTGTGGGGCTTTATTCCCCTTCTCCAGACCCTTGTTCAGACCCTGGGGCCAGGGGAGACTGTGGGGCTTTATTCCCCTTCTCCAGACCCTTGTTCAGACCCTGGGGCCAGGGGAGACTGTGGGGCTTTATTCCCCTTCTCCAGTCCCTTGTTCAGACCCTGGGGCCAGGGGAGACTGTGGGGCTTTATTCCCCTTCTCCAGTCCCTTGTTCAGGCCTGGGGCCAGGGGAGACTGTGGGGCTTTATTCCCCTTCTCCAGACCCTTGTTCAGACCTGGGGCCAGGGGAGACTGTGGGGCTTTATTCCCCTTCTCCAGTCCCTTGTTCAGACCCTGGGGCCAGGGGAGACTGTGGGACTTTATTCCCCTTCTCCAGACCCTTGTTCAGACCCTGGGGCCAGGGGAGACTGTGGGACTTTATTCCCCTTCTCCAGACCCTTGTTCAGACCTGGGGCCAGGGGAGACTGTGGGGCTTTATTCCCCTTCTCCAGACCCTTGTTCAGACCCTGGGGCCAGGGGAGACTGTGGGACTTTATTCCCCTTCTCCAGACCCTTGTTCAGACCCTGGGGCCAGGGGAGACTGTGGGGCTTTATTCCCCTTCTCCAGTCCCTTGTTCAGACCCTGGGGCCAGGGGAGACTGTGGGGCTTTATTCCCCTTCTCCAGTCCCTTGTTCAGACCTGGGGCCAGGGGAGACTGTGGGGCTTTATTCCCCTTCTCCAGACCCTTGTTCAGACCCTGGGGCCAGGGGAGACTGTGGGGCTTTATTCCCCTTCTCCAGACCCTTGTTCAGACCCTGGGGCCAGGGGAGACTGTGGGGCTTTATTCCCCTTCTCCAGACCCTTGTTCAGACCCTGGGGCCAGGGGAGACTGTGGGGCTTTATTCCCCTTCTCCAGTCCCTTGTTCAGACCCTGGGGCCAGGGGAGACTGTGGGACTTTATTCCCCTTCTCCAGTCCCTTGTTCAGGCCCTGGGGCCAGGGGAGACTGTGGGGCTTTATTCCCCTTCTCCAGACCCTTGTTCAGACCCTGGGGCCAGGGGAGACTGTGGGGCTTTATTCCCCTTCTCCAGACCCTTGTTCAGACCCTGGGGCCAGGGGAGACTGTGGGGCTTTATTCCCCTTCTCCAGACCCTTGTTCAGACCCTGGGGCCAGGGGAGACTGTGGGGCTTTATTCCCCTTCTCCAGACCCTTGTTCAGACCCTGGGGCCAGGGGAGACTGTGGGACTTTATTCCCCTTCTCCAGACCCTTGTTCAGACCCTGGGGCCAGGGGAGACTGTGGGCTTTATTCCCCTTCTCCAGACCCTTGTTCAGACCTGGGGCCAGGGGAGACTGTGGGGCTTTATTCCCCTTCTCCAGACCCTTGTTCAGACCCTGGGGCCAGGGGAGACTGTGGGACTTTATTCCCCTTCTCCAGACCCTTGTTCAGACCCTGGGGCCAGGGGAGACTGTGGGGCTTTATTCCCCTTCTCCAGTCCCTTGTTCAGACCCTGGGGCCAGGGGAGACTGTGGGGCTTTATTCCCCTTCTCCAGACCCTTGTTCAGGCCCTGGGGCCAGGGGAGACTGTGGGCTTTATTCCCCTTCTCCAGACCCTTGTTCAGACCTGGGGCCAGGGGAGACTGTGGGGCTTTATTCCCCTTCTCCAGACCCTTGTTCAGACCCTGGGGCCAGGGGAGACTGTGGGACTTTATTCCCCTTCTCCAGACCCTTGTTCAGACCCTGGGGCCAGGGGAGACTGTGGGGCTTTATTCCCCTTCTCCAGTCCCTTGTTCAGACCCTGGGGCCAGGGGAGACTGTGGGCTTTATTCCCCTTCTCCAGTCCCTTGTTCAGGGCCTGGGGCCAGGGGAGACTGTGGGGCTTTATTCCCCTTCTCCAGTCCCTTGTTCAGACCCTGGGGCCAGGGGAGACTGTGGGGCTTTATTCCCCTTCTCCAGTCCCTTGTTCAGACCCTGGGGCCAGGGGAGACTGTGGGGCTTTATTCCCCTTCTCCAGTCCCTTGTTCAGACCCTGGGGCCAGGGGAGACTGTGGGGCTTTATTCCCCTTCTCCAGTCCCTTGTTCAGACCCTGGGGCCAGGGGAGACTGTGGGACTTTATTCCCCTTCTCCAGACCCTTGTTCAGACCTGGGGCCAGGGGAGACTGTGGGCTTTATTCCCCTTCTCCAGTCCCTTGTTCAGACCCTGGGGCCAGGGGAGACTGTGGGGCTTTATTCCCCTTCTCCAGTCCCTTGTTCAGACCCTGGGGCCAGGGGAGACTGTGGGACTTTATTCCCCTTCTCCAGACCCTTGTTCAGACCCTGGGGCCAGGGGAGACTGTGGGGCTTTATTCCCCTTCTCCAGACCCTTGTTCAGACCCTGGGGCCAGGGGAGACTGTGGGGCTTTATTCCCCTTCTCCAGACCCTTGTTCAGACCCTGGGGCCAGGGGAGACTGTGGGGCTTTATTCCCCTTCTCCAGACCCTTGTTCAGACCCTGGGGCCAGGGGAGACTGTGGGGCTTTATTCCCCTTCTCCAGACCCTTGTTCAGACCCTGGGGCCAGGGGAGACTGTGGGGCTTTATTCCCCTTCTCCAGACCCTTGTTCAGACCCTGGGGCCAGGGGAGACTGTGGGGCTTTATTCCCCTTCTCCAGACCCTTGTTCAGACCCTGGGGCCAGGGGAGACTGTGT
>JASTWF010000517.1:0-142944 GCA_030390025.1 Squalus acanthias
CCAAAAAAGGAGCAGTCAGCAACAGGACATCAATTAGTCTCCTCTTATCATCGAGACATCACAGATCGACACAAAGTGTGTTTGAAACAAAGCTGATTTATTTGACATTTATACAGAATATTAATCTCCAGCCCAGTTATAGGGTTATTAACATCAGCAGAAAACAACCCCAACTGACAGAATGAACATGGTTCAGTCCTGGATGTGATTAACAGCACCAATAACAGCAGAATCCAAACCCTGCAGTCGGTCGTGAACTCGCTGGTGTCTCAGTAAGGAGGATGACTGAGTGAATCCCTTCGCACACAGGGAGCAGGTGAACGGCCTCTCCCCAGTGTGAACTCGCTGGTGTGTCAGCAGGTTGGATGAATCAGTGATCCCTTCCCACACATGGGAGCAGATGAATGGCCACTCCCCAGTGGTGAACAGATTGGTGTGCCAGCAGGTTGTAGGAATCCATGAATCCCTTCCCACACGTGGAGCAGTTAGACGGCCTCTCCCCAGTGTGAACTCGCTGGTGTGTTAGCAGGTAGGATGAATCAGTAAATCTTTTCCCACAAACGGAGCAGGTGAATGGCCTCTCCCCAGTGTGAGTGCGTTGGTGTTTCAGCAGGCCACTTGTGCTTTTAAAGCTCTTCTCACAGTCAGAACATTCAAAAGGTCTCTCATCAGTGTGAACATGTTGGTGTTCGGTGAGGTGGGATGACTGAGTGAATCCCTTCCCACACACAGAGCAGGTGAACGGTCTCTCCCCGGTGTGAACTCGCTGGTGTGTCAGAAGGTCGGATAAATCAGTGAATCCCTTCCCACACTCAGTGCACATGAACGGCCTCTCCCCAGTGTGAAATCGCTGGTGTCTCAACAGGTGGGATGATCGGGTGAATCCCTTCCCACACACGGAGCAGATGAATGGCCTCTCCCCAGTGTGAGTGTGTTGGTGTTTCAGCAGGTGCTGTTTGCTTTTAAAGCTCTTCCCACAGTCAGAACATTGAAACGGTCTCTTATCAGAGTGAACAAGTTGGTGTGTCAGAAGGTGGGATGAACAAGTGAATCCCTTCCCACACACGGAGCAAGTGAATGGCCTCTCCCCAGTGTGGGTGCGTCGGTGTGTCAATAAATCCTTTTTACTTTTAAAGCACTTCTCACAGTCAGAACAATTAAAAGGTTTGTTATTAGAGTGAACAAGTTGATGTGTCAGAAGGTGGGATGACTGAGTGAATCCCTTCCCACACATGGAGCAGGTGAACGGCCTCTCCCCCGTGTGAACTCGTTGGTGTGTCAACAGATCCTTTGTGCTTTTAAAGCTCTTCTCACAGTCAGAACATTTAAAAGGTCTATTATCAGTGTGAACTCGCTGGTGTGTCACAAGGGTTGATAAAGCAGTAAGTCCCTTCCCACATTCAATGCAGGTGAACGGCCGCTCTCCAGTATGAACTCGCTGGTGTGTATAAAGGCTGGATGACTGAGTGAATCCCTTCCCACACACGGAGCAGGTGAACGGCCTCTCCCCAGTGTGATTGCGTCGATGAGTTTCCAGCTCAGATGGGTAATTGAATCCCTTCCCACAGTCCCCACATTTCCACGGTTTCTCCATGGTGCAGATGTCCTTGTGTCTCTCCAGGTTGGACGATTGGTTGAAGCCTCGTCCACACACAGAACACGTGTACGGTATCTCCCCACTGTGAATGGTGCGAGGTTTTTTAAGGCTATGTAACTGGTTAAAGCTCTTTCCACAGTCAGTGCACTGGAACACTCTCACTCGGGTGTGTGTGTCTCGGTGCTTTTCCAGTCATACTGATGTTTGAAATCTTTTCCCACAGACAGAACAGAAAAACATTTCTCCTTCCACATTCAAAGGCCGATGATATTCAGGTCCTGATGGATGGAGTGACTCTGTCAGATCTTGATGTGATGTTTGGTTTGAGTTTGCGGTGTGTAAATGCTGCCCTTCTCACAGCCTGTAAAAGGAGTTTCCAAAAGCCATGACTGAGAGTCCAGGATAGAAATTGCCAAGATTCTCTCCTCCTGGTTCCTGGCCAAGGGGGCCGCGCATGCGCCCTGCTGCCCCCTGAGCCTGTCAAGATGGTGGCCGTTAACCCGGGCCTGTCACCGGGAGAAAGCCCCGCAGCTGCCGCCCTGCTCGGGGCAAACGCCCGGCCCGGAGGCTCTTGTTCGGGGCCTGAGGCCCACCCCGGGTGTTTGTGAAGCGGATAATGTTGAGTGTTTTAATAATGGGGCCTGGGGCCGCACTCGGGGTGTGTGCAGCCCGCGTCCCCCCGGGGTTTATTAACCCGCTCCCTGAGCTCTCTCACCTGATGTGTCAGCGGCTGCTAACAAGGTCCGCGCATGCTCAGCACACACTGCCCGGGTGATTGACGGGAGCTCCGGACCAATAGGAAGAGCGGGGCGGGACTGGAGGACCGTGCGGGCGGCGGGTCCTCCAACCAATCGGAGTGTGTGAGGGGCGGGGCTTGACCTTTGAACCTGAACAGCAGAAGCTGAGCTGAGCATGCGCGGACCTTGGCAGCAGCCGCTGACACATCAGGTGAGAGAGCTCAGGGAGCGGGTTAATAAACCCCGGGGGGACGCGGGCTGCACACACCCCGAGTGCGGCCCCAGGCCCCATTATTAAAACACCCAGGGTTCCAGGGTTGGAATCCCCGTGTCCAGTCCCAAGGCTGGAATCCGGCACCCGGAAGTGGAATTTCAGCCTCAGTGTTACAAGTTTCATCGGTTACAGGCTGGAGAGAGGAATCATTCAAACTGACCCAGAGCTGTGTGATTGGTTCAGTCTGTGTATCACTGACGGGCCCTTTTAAATTTGAGTGGTCAGGTATTCAAATTCCCAGTCATCTAATCCCGGATATGAAAGAGGGGAGAGCTGTGTTTAAATCAAAGAGTCTCCTTGGAGATTCTCTGAGTGAAGGACCTGGTCAGCTTGAAACAGCTGAAAAATCGGTTAAAAATGTCCAATTAGCAGTTTTTGACCAATATCGACTCCCACAGGGATGGGGAATTCTAGAATAAGGAAGGAACCGGTCAGGATTTGAAAGGTCTTTGCAAAGGATTCGAGGGACTCTTACATTTGGGATCTTTCTTTATTTCATCCACTTGAGTTCGATAACAGGCTTCCTCCTGTGAATGTAGAGCTGGATTAGTGGGCCGTGATGTGTTTACTTGTTAATCTTTTGTTAAATACATTTGGTGAGTGAATTTAAATTTAAAACCAGGTTTGCAGGCGTGATGCTCTATTTACACATTAAAAGTGAGAGAGATGCTGTGGGACACACGCTAAGTCCAATAGCTGAAAATGATTAACAGCCTGGGTTTTGTGTTTAGTGATCACCATGTACAGTCCCAGGGTTAGAATCCCCATGTGTGAAGGAACATTGTATAGAAACTAGAATTGTCTGTTCTGAATTTCTATCCTGTACTTACAATGATGACTTTTGTCAACTCCTTTTACAGGGTATTAGAAGGGGAGGATTTACAGATGGGAAACTCAAACCAAACATCACGTCAAGATCTGACCGAGTCATTCAATTCATCAGGACCTGAATATCATCGACATTTGAATGTGGAAGGAGAAATGTTTGTCTGTCCTGTCTGTGGGCAAAGATTTCAAACATCAGTGTGACTGGAAAAGCACCGAGACACACACACCCGAGTGAGAGTGTTCCAGTGCACTGACTGTGGAAAGAGCTTTCACCAGTTACACAGCCTGAAAAAACATCACACCTTTCACAGCGGGGAGAAACCGTACACGTGTTCTGTGTGTGGACGAGGCTTCAACTGATCGTCCAACCTGGAGAGACACAAGGACACCCGCACCATGGAGAAACCGTGGAAATGTGGGGACTGTGGGAAGTGATTCAAATACCCGTCTGAGCTGGAAACTTATCGACGCAGTCACACCGGGGAGAGGCCGTTCACCTGCTCCGTGTGTGGGAAGGGATTCAATTACCAAGCCCTGCTGGAAACTCATCGCTACAGTCACACCGGGGAGAGGCCATTCACCTGTTCCGTGTGTGGGAAGGGATTCACTGGGCTGGATTTTGAATGACCCATGGAGTCGGGTTTGGAGGCGTGTGGGGGGTTAAATTTGCGGGGTCGGGGTTTCCGACCCCATCCCGACTCCATCCCGCCTCCACGCAATTTTGACATAATCAGTCGCGGGGTTCCCGATTCCGTCCCGCCTCCAAGAGGCGGGAGAGGCCATTAAAGCCCTTAACAAGCTCTAAATTGGCTCTGTAATGCGATTTTGAAACGCTGTAGCTAGTTTAACCCTCTTCTGACGTGAAGCACGCCTGGTGTGAAACACTCCAGTGAAACCTGGCGGGAGCACAAGTGGATAGCTGACTTTCGGCTGCAAGTCCACTGTTACAACGGAGATGTGATGAAGGTTGTAGTGGTACTAGGCCTGTGATGATGCTGCTGCATTGAATGTCTTAGGAGACGGCCTGGGAGGACTGACTTGGGAAAAAATTCTCTCTCTCTCTCTCTCTCTCTCTCTCGCTCTCGCTCTCTCTCTCTCTCTCTCTCTCTCTCTCTCTTCCCCCCATGTCTGCATCCAGGCCCACTCATATCATAAGCTAGGCAACCCCTCTCTCACCAACAGTCTCTGAGACTAGGCAGTCAGCAATGACATCATCAGAGGCGGGTTTCAGACTAAAAACACTAATTAGTTCATGGGTTCCCACATGCTCCAATTTAATTGCCCAATTAAGTGAAAATTGCATCAGGCACCCACATTAATCTGGAGTCGGGGGGGGGAACACGAAATGCGGATTACACGACCCCAGGACAAAATCCAGCCCACTAATTCAGCCCACCATCTGAGACACCAGCGAGTTCACACTGACGAGAGACCTTTTAAATGCTCCGACTGTGCGAACTGCTTTAAAAGCTCTGAGGAACTGATTCACCACCAGCGAGTTCACACTGACGAGAAACCATTCACTTGCTCTCACTGTGGGAAGAGGTTCAGGTGTTCATCCAATCTCATTGTACACAAGCGCACTCACACTGGGGAGAGACCGTTCACCTGCTCCATGTGTGGGAAGGGATTCATTAAGTCATCCAGCCTGCTGACACACCAGCGAGTTCACACTGGGGAGAGGCCGTTCACCTGCTCCGTGTGTGAGAAGGGATTCACTTGTTCATCCAGCCTGCTGACTCACCAGCGAGTTCACACTGGGGAGAGGCCGTTTACCTGCTCCGTGTGTGGGAAGGGATTCACTCAGCCATCCGGTCTGCTGACTCACCAGTGAGTTCACACTGGGGAGAGGCCGTTCACCTGCTCCATGTGTGGGAAGGGATTCACTCAGTCATCCAACCTGCTGAGACACCAGCGAGTTCACAGGTGACTGCAGGAGTTGGATTCTGATGTTATTGCTGCTGTTAATCACATCCAGGACTGAACCATGTTCATTCTGACAGTTGGGGTTTGTTTCTGCTGATAATAACCCTATAACTAGCTGGAGTTTAATATTCTGGACATATAGCTGATTGACTTGTTGGGTCTGCAGTGTCCCTTTTAATTTTACTTTCACCCTAAATTGACCTTTGGTACAAAATCTACAATTCAGTGTCTGAAAGGTTCCACGGATTAACATCTCCAATTAGAAAGTGCTGATTAATCCTCACTGACAATTCTTACTGACTTGCACATTACACACAGTGGCACCTCCATTATCCACCAGAAAGAAGGGGAATGGGAATTGGTGGAGAATCGAGAGTCCCTAAATGTTGCCCCTCCCGTCTAGTACAGCAATCCCCTCGGCACGGGAATGGAGACAAGTCCGATCCAAGTAACAGATTGAGTTTAATCTTTCTGGGTTTGGTTTATATCAGACAGGAGGAGATTGGTGTCAGTGACTGTGGGGTTGGTTTATATCAGACAGGAGGAGATTGATGTCAGTGACTGTGGGGTTGGTTTATATCAGACAGGAGGAGATTGGTGTCAGTGACTGTGGGGTTGGTTTATATCAGACAGGAGGAGATTGGTGTCAGTGACTGTGGGGCTGGTTTATTTCAGACAGGAAGAGTTTGGTGTCAGTGACTGTATCGAACCTGTACTGTACCTGCCCTGGGAGTGTTTGATGGGACAGTGTAGAGGGAGCTTTACTGGGTATCTAACCTGCTCTGGGAGTGTTTGATGGGACAGTGTCGAGGGAGCTTTACTGTGTATCTAACCCGTGCTGTACCTGCCCTGGGAGTATTTGATGGGACAGTGTTTTTATTTTTTTTAATGTATTTGTTTTTATGGAATGTGGGCATCTCTGGCAAGGCCAGCATTTATTGCCCATCCCTAATTGCCCTTGAGAAGGTGGTGGTGAGCCGCCTTCTTGAACCGCTGCAGTCCGTGTGGTGAAGGTTCTCCCACAGTGCTGTTAGGTAGGGAGTTCCAGGATTTTGACCCAGCGACGATGAAGGATCAGCGATATACTTCTAAGTCAGGATAGTGTGTGACTTGGAGGGTAACTTAGAGGTGGTCGTGTTCCCATGCGCCTGCTGCCCTTGTCCTTCTAGGTGGAAGAGGTCGCGGGTTTGGGAGGTGCTGCTGAAGAAGCCTTGGCGAGTTACTGCAGTGCATCTTGTGGATGGTACACACTGCAGCCACGGTACGCTGGTGGTGGAGGGAGTGACTATTTAAGGTGGTGGATGGGGTGCCAATCAAGCGGGCTGCTTTGTCCTGGATGGTGTCGAGCTTCTTGAGTCTTGTTGGAGCTGCACTCATTCAGGCAAGTGGAGAGTGTTCCATCACAGTCCTTACTTGTGCCTTGTAGATGGTGGAAAGACTTTGGGGAGTCAGGAGGTGAGACACTCGCCGCAGAATACCTAGCTTCTGACCTGCTCTTGTTGCTACAGTATTTATGTGGCTGGTCTTGTTAAGTTTCTTGTTAATGGTGACTCCCAGGATGTTGATAGTGGGGGATTCGGCGATGGTAATGCCATTGAATGTCAAGGGGAGGTGGTTAGACTCTCGCTTGTTGGAGATAGTCATTGTCTGGCACTTCTGTGGCGCGAATGTTACCTGCCACTTATCAGCCCAAGCCTGAACGTCGTCCAGGTCTTGTTGCATGCGGGCATGGACTGCTTCATTATCTGAGGAGTTGCGAATGGCGCTGAACACTGTGCAGTCATCAGCGAACATCCCCATTTCTGACCTTATGTTGGAGGGAAGGTCATTGATGAAGCAGCTGAAGATGGTTATTGGTGAGTAAGTGCCGCTTGATGGCTCTGTTGATGACACCTTCCATCACTTTGCTGATGATTGAGAATAGACTGATGGGGCGGTAATTGGCTGGATTGGATTTGTTCTGTTTTTTGTGGACAGGACATACCTGGGCAGTTTTCCACATATTTGGGTAGATGCCAGTGTTGTAGCTGTACTGGAACAGCTTGGCTGGAGGCATGGCTAGTTCTGGAGCACAAGTCTTCAGCACGATAGCCGGGATGTTGTTGGGCCCCATAGTCTTTGCTGTATCCAGTGCGCTCAGCTGTTTCTTGATATCACGTGGAGTGAATTGAATTGGCTGAAGACTGGCTTCTGTGATGGTGGGGACCTCGAGTAGGCCGATAGGGATCATCCACTCGGCACTTCTGGCTGAAAATGGTTGCAAACGCTTCAGCCTTGTCTTTTGCACTCACGTGCTGGGCTCCACCATCATTGAGGATGGGGATGTTCATGGAGCCTCCTCTCGTTAGTTGTTTAATGGTCCACCACCATTCACGACTGGATGTGGCAGGACTGCAGAGCTTTGATCTGATCCGTTGATTGTGGGATCGCTTAGCCCTATCTATAGCATGCTGTTCCCGATTTTAGCATGCATGTAGTCCTGTGTTGCAGCTTCCCCAGGTTGGCACCTCATTTGTAGGTATGCCTGGTGCTGCTCCTGGCATGCTCCTCTACACTCCTTGTTGAACCAGGGTTAGTCCCCTGGCTTGATGGTAATGGTAGATTGAGGGATATGCCGGGCCATGAGGTTACAGATTGTGGTGGAATACAATTCTGCTGCTGATGGCCCACAGCGCCTCATGGATGCCCAGTTTTGAGCTGCTAGATCTGTTCTGAATCTATCCCATTTAGCACGGTGGTAGTGCCACACAACACGATGGAGGGTGTCCTCTGTGTGAAGACAGGACTTCGCACAATGACTGTGTGGTGGTCACTGCTACCAATACTGTCATGGACAGATGCATCTGCGACAGGTAGATTGGTGAGGACGAGGTCAAGTAGGTTTTTCCCTCGTGTTGGTTCTCTCACCGCCTGTTGCAGGCCCAGATTGGCAGTTATATCCTTCAGGCCTCGGCCAGCTCGGTCAGTAGTGGTGCTACTGAGCCACTCTTGGTGATGGACATTGAAGTCCCCCACCCAGAGTACATTCTGTGCCCTTGCTACTCTCAGTGCTTCTTGCAAGTGGTGTTCAACATGGAGGAGTACTGATTCATCAGCTGAGGGAGGGCGGTAGGTGGTAATCAGCAGGAGGTTTCCTTGCCTATGCTTGACCTAAAGCCATGAGACTTCACGGGGTCCGGAGTCAATGTTGAGGACTCCCAGGGCCACTGCTTTCTGACTGTACATCACTGTGCCATCACCCCTGGTGGGTCTGTCCTGCCGTGGGACAGAACACACCCAGGGATGGTGATGGAGGAGTTTGGGACATTGACTGAAGTGCAGAGGGAACCTTACTCTGTATGTAACCTATGCTGTACCTGTCATGGGAGTGTTTGATGGGACAGTGTAGAGGGAGCTTTACTCTGTATCTAACCCGTGCTGTACCTGTCCTGCGAGTGTTTCATGGGACAGTGTAGAAGGAGCTTTACTCTGGATCTAACCCGTGCTGTACCTGCCCTGGCAGTGTTTGATGGGACAGTGTAGAAGGAGCTTTACTCTGTATCTAACCCGTGATGTACCTGCCCTGGGAGTGTTTGATGGGACAGTGTAGAGGGAGCTTTACTCTGTATCTAACCCGTGCTGTACCTGCCCTGGAGTGTTTGATGGGACAGTGTAGAGGGAGCTTTACTCTGTATCTAACCCGTGCTGTACCTGCCCTGGGAGTGTTTGATGGGACAGTGCAGAGGGAGCTTTACTCTGTATCTAGTCTGTGCTGTACCTGCCCTGGGAGTGTTTGATGGGACAGTGTAGAGGGAGCTTTACTCTGTATCTAACCCGGCTGTACCTGACTGGAGAGTGTTTGATGGGACAGTGTAGAGGGAGCTTTACTCTGTATCTAACCCGTGCTGTACCAGCCCTGGGAGTGTTTGATGGGACAGTGTAGAGGGAGCTTTACTCTGTATCTAACCCGTGCTGTACCTGCCCTGGGAGTGTTTGATGGGACAGTGTAGAGGGAGCTTTACTCTGTATCTAACCTGTGCTGTACCTGACTGGAGAGTGCTTCAGGCAGACACTCGGTGCTCAGAACACCCCATTCCCCAGCACTGACATCCATCAGCTCTGTGAGAACATTTAACCCAAAGATAAGAGAAACCCATCAGTTTCTCCCCGGACACAGATCCGGAGGGACAGTGAGTTCCTGAACATTTTTGTCCGGTGTGCTCGATAGTTCATCCCTGGGTCTGAGCCTTTTGGTGATGATTTGAATTTGATGCCCTCTAGTTCCTGACTCACCGACTGGTGGAAATAGATTTTCCTCATTTACCTGATCAAATTCTGAACACCTCGCTCAGATCTCCAATTACCCTTTGTTCTAATGAAAAGAGCCCCAGTTTCTCTAATCTCTCCTGATAACTAAAGCCTCTCTTCCCTGGTATCATCTCAGTGAATCTCTCTGCACCCTCTCCACGGCCTTGACATCCTTCCTGGTGTAAGATGCCCCAAAACTTGACCCAATATTCGAACTGCAGCCTAACCAATGATTTGTACAGGTTTACATGACCTCTGCCCTTTTGTACTCTCCACCCCTATTTATAAAACCGAGGATCCCTCGTGCTTTTTTAAACCACTTTATCAACTTGTCCTCCCACTTTGAAAGGTTTGTGTATCTGAGCCGCTTGTTTCCCACAATCCAGCACTGTCAGTGACCACACTTCAAAAGTACTTCATTGGCTGTGAAGCACATTGTGACGTCCTGAGGTGGTGAAAGGTGCTGTATAAACACAAAAATGAGACGTCGCACAACACCAGGTTATAGTCCAACAGTTTTATTTGAAATTACGAGCTTTCGGAGCTCTGCTCCTTCGTCAGGTGCAGTGAGGGAATACAGATCGATTACAAAGTATATATAGACAGAGAACAATGTGTCTGCAGAGATACAATCCGTCAGGGAGGCATTCCATCAAAGACACAGCAGCGTACAGCTAAGACAATGAGGTGGGGTCACAGGGGGTCCAACGTGTCAAATGCTGCAGTCTGCAGTTAAGCTTTTTACTTTTTTTTAAAACTGGAAATCAATACAAGTCTTTCTTTCTTGTAGGTTTTAGAGATATTAACATAACATGGCTAAAATTCATTGTCATAAAATGTCTGATGTGGAGATGCCGGTGTTGGACTGGGGTGGACAAATGTGAGAAGTCGCACAACACCAGGTTATAGTCCAACAGCTTTATTTAAAATCACAAGCTTTCGGAGCGCTGACTTCACCTGTAGAAGGAGCAGTGCTCCGAAAGCTTGTGATTTCAAATAAAGCTGTTGGACTATAACCTGGTGTTGTGCGACTTCTCACATAAAATGTCTGATATAATGTGTATTATGGGAAAGAGAAGTTTCGTCTGAGTTAGAAACTCAAACAGGTGTTTCACTGCAGACAGGTCGCCATGGCAACACTGATAAGACATTCCATTCACTGAATCGACTGGTTGGAATCTGTAATCAGATCAGGGGAAAGAACAGGGTTTGTCTGTTACTAACCACAATATAAGCTTAAAGCAGAGTGAGTAATAGAATAGACTAGATTATAATGTGTGATGTTTATACCTATAATTGTGAAACTATAAGAAATAACATCATTAACAGCAGGCAGGGTAGTTTAGGGATAATGAGAACATTACTGAAGAAAAGTAACTGCTGGGAATCAGGGAAAGTGTCCTTGTAAATCACAGATTAGAGAAGTTCCAGCTGTTTTTTCCTCACTTCCTGCCAAAACCCAGCAGAGAAGACAAGGTATAAAAGTGAGGGGATCCTGATGTAAGGGGGCAGTCGGGACTGGAGACACCGGAGATCAAGCTCAGGGCGCCCGAGGTTCCATCCAGCGGGCAGACCTTGTGTACAGGAGAGGACAGAAAATCTGCTCATCTTATATTTCCTAATAAGGTATTAAAGTTGGTGACACGAGACTCTCAATTCTGCTAATTAATAAGACAAGGCATTAGCTGGAATCTTACACCCCAAAGTCTCTCTGCTCCTCTACTCCTTTTAAAGTTTTACCATTTAATGTAGATTTCCTACTTTTTTCTTCCATCCAAAATGCATCACCTTATAATTCTCTGCATTAAATTTCATCTGACATCTACCGGCCCTATTTACTAACCTGTGTATTCACACTGAAGTCACTTACAGTCCTCTTCACAGCTCCCCACAATCCCTATTGTGGTCTCATCTGGAGATTTTGATCTTGTGCCCCATATAGCCAAGCCTAGATCATAGGATTACATAGGTTATACGGCACAGAAACAGGCCATTCGGCTCAACCAGTCCATGCTGGCGTTTATGCACCACTCGAGCCTCCTCCCATCTTTCCCCATCTAACTCTATCAGCATAACCCTCTATTCCCTTCTCCCTCATATGCTTGTCTAGCCTCCCTTTAAATGCATCGATACTATTCGCTTCAACCACTCCCTGTGGTAGCGAGTTCCACATTCTCACCACTCTCTGGGTAAAGAAGTTTCTCCTGAATTCCCTATTGGATTTCTTGGTGACTATCTTATATTGATGGCCTCTAGTTATGCTCTTCCCCACAAGTGGAAACACTCTCTCTGTATCCACTCTATCAAAACCTTTCATAATTTTAAAGACCTCTATTAGGTCACCCCTCAGCCTTTTTTCAAGAGAAAAGAGACCCAGCCTGTTCATCCTTTCCTGATATGTATACCCTCGCATTTCTGGTATCATCCTTGTAAATCTTCTCTGCACCCTCTCCAGTGCCTCTATATCCTTTTTATAATATGGCGACCAGAACCGTACACAGTATAACTTCCCTACGTTTCAATCCTATCCCTTTAGAAATAAACCCTAGTGTTTGGTTTGCTTTTTTTAAGGCCTTGCAAACCTTTGTCGCAACTTTTAGGAATTTGTGTATTTGTAGTCCTAGATCCCTTTGTTCCTCTACCGCACCTAGACTTGCACCCTCCAAGTGATAAGTGACCTCCCTATTCTTGCTACCAAAATGTAATACCTCACATTTATCTGTGTTGAACTTCATTTGCCAATTATTTGCCCATTCTGCAAGTTTATTAATGTCCTCCTGTAATTTGTTGCAGTCTCCTCAGTATTGACTATCCCCCCCCCCCCCCACCAATTTGGTGTCATCCGCAAATTTAGAAATTGTGTTTTTGATTCCAAAGTCTAAATCATTAATGTAAATTGTGAACAGCAGTGGTCCCAGCACTGATCCTTGTGGAACACCACTACCCACCTTCTGCCACTGTGAATAGCTACCCTTTACTCCCACTCTCTGCTTTCTGTCCTGAAGCCAGCCAGCAATCCATTCTGCTACTTGTCCCCTGACTCCGCATTCTCTGACCTTGTTCATCAGTCTATTATGGGTTACCTTATCGAAGGCCTTTTGAAAATCCAGATAAATTACATCTACTGCATTACCATTGTCTACTCTCTCTGTTACCTCTTCAAAAAATTCAATAAGGTTGGTCAAGCAAGACTTTCCCTTTTGCAATCCATGCTGACTATTCATTACTTTATATTTGGTTTCGAGATGTTCTTCTATTTTCTCCTTTATTAGGGATTCCATTATTTTTCCTACCATCGATGTTAAGCTGACTGGTCTATAGATCATTTCTTTATATTAAGAGCAATGGTCTCAACTCTGACCCTGGGGGACACCACTGTTTACATCCCTCCAGTCTTAAGAACATCCATTAACCACTACTCTCTGTTTTCTGCCCTTTACCCAACTTCCTATCCACGCTGCCCCACTCCCTTTAATGCCGTGAGCCTTAATTTTATCAACAAGCCTCCTGTCCGGCACCTTATCAAACACCTTTTGACAATCCATCTCCACAACATCCACTGCATTTCCTTTCTCACTACACTGTGTTATTTCCTGAAATAATCCCTGCTGTCTGTCCTGAATGAATCTGAGAAGTCGCACAACACCAGGTTATAGTCCAACAGTTTTATTTGAAATCACAAGCTTTCGGAGCTTTCGTGGCCCCTTCGTCAGGTGAAGTGAAGAAATACAGAATCGACAAAGCATATATAGCTAGAGAACAATGCATGTGTAACTTACAATGGCAGACGACTACATTTAATCATCCTGACTGTTTATCTGCCGAGGTGTGACAAAAGGCAATCAGGTCAGCCAGGAAGGCACCACATCAAAGACATAGCAAGATACAACTGAGACAATGAGGTGGAGTTACAGGGGGTCTAATGTGTCAAAAGCTGCAGTTGGTATGTAAAACGATAAACTTTAAAATTTTTACTTTTTTACTGGGAATCACATCTGTGAACAAGCCAACGACGACTCGAGTCTGGATCACGTCATGTATCGTGACATAAACCCAAGATCCCGGTTGAGGCCATCCTCATGAGTGCGAAACTTGGCTATCAGTTTCTGCTCGATGATTTTGCGTTGTCGTGTGTTTCTAAGGCCGCCTTGGAGAACGCTTACCCGCAGATCCGAGGCTGAATGTCCTTGACTGCTGAAGTGTTCCCCGACTGGGAGGTAACAATCCTGCCTGGCAATTGTTGCGCGGTGTCCATTCATACGTTGTCTCAGTGTCTGCATAGTCTCGCCGATGTACCATGCCGCGGTGCATTCTTTCCTGCAACGTATGAGGTAGACAACGTTGGCCGAGTCACATGAGTATGTACCATGTACCTGGTGGGTAGTGTCCTCACGTGTGATGATGGTATCTGTGTTGATGATCTGGCATGTCTTGCAGAGGTTGCTGTGGCAGGGTTGTGTGGTGTCGTGGTCGCTGTTATCCTGAAAGCTGGGTAATTTGCTGCGAACGATGGTACTTCTGAGGTTAGGCAGCTGTTTGAAGGCAAGTAGTGGAGGCATGGGGATGGCCTTAGCGAGGTGTTCATCGTCATCGATGACATGTTGAAGGCTGCGAAGAACATGGCGTAGTTTCTCCGCTCCGGGGAAGTACTGGACGACGTAGGGTACCCTGTTGGTTGTGTCCCGTGTTTGCCTTCTGAGGAGGTCTATGCTATTTTTCGCTGTGGCCCGTCGGAACTGTCGATCGATGAGTCGAGCGTCATATCCCGTTCTTACGAGGGCGTTTTTCAGCGTCCGTAGGTGTCCATCGCGTTCCTCCTCGTCTGAGCAGATCCTGTGTATTCGCAGGGCTTGTCCATAGGGGATGGCTTCTTTAACGTGGTTAGGGTGGAAGCTGGAGAAGTGAAGCATCGTGAGGTTGTCCGTGGGCTTGCGGTAGAGTGAAGTGCTGAGGTGTCCGTCTTTGATGGAGATTCGTGTGTCCAGGAATGAAACCGATTCGGAGGAGTAGTCCATGGTGAGTTTGATGGTGGGATGGAACTTGTTTATGTTATCGTGTAGTCTTTTCAGTGATCCTTCGCCATGGGTCCAAAGGAAGAAAATGTCGTCGATGTATCTGGTGTACAGCGTTGGCTGGAGGTCCTGTGCAGCGAAGAAGTCTTGCTCGAACTTGTGCATGAAGATGTTGGCGTATTGGGGTGCGAATTTGGTCCCCATGGCTGTTCCGTGTGTTTGGGTAAAAAAATGGTTGTCGAAGGTGAAGACATTGTGGTCAAGGATGAAGCGGATGAGTTGTAGGATGGCGTCTGGAGATTGGCTGTTGTTGGTGTTGAGTACTGAGGCTGTCGCAGCGATGCCGTCATCGTGGGGGATACTGGTGTAGAGTGCCGATACGTCCATCGTGGCGAGGAGTGTTCCTGGTTCAACTGGTCCGTGGGTGCTGAGTTTCTGTAAGAAGTCTGTGGTGTCGTGGCAGAAGCTGGGGGTTCCCTGTATGATGGGTTTCAGGATGCCCTCGACGTATCCAGAGAGGTTCTCACACAGGGTTCCGTTGCCTGATACGATAGGACGTCCGGGTGTGTTGGCTTTGTGTATCTTTGGGAGGCAGTAGAAGTCTCCCACGCGGGGAGTACGTGGGATGAGAGCGCGTAGGATGCTTTGAAGGTCTGGATCGAAGGTCTTGATCAGTCTATTGAGTTGGCGGGTGTGTTCTTTGGTCGGATCTGCGGGTAACTGTCTGTAGTGTTCCAGGTTGTCCAGTTGTCGGTATGCTTCTTTGCAATAGTCCATTCTGTTCTGTATGACGATGGCTCCTCCTTTGTCCGCTGGTTTGATGACGATGTTGCGGTTGGTCTTGAGAGCGTGGATGGCGTTGCGTTGTGCTCGGGTGACATTCTGGACTGTCTTGTGAGTGCGGCTGATGAATCTGGCGTTGATGCATCTCCTGACAGCTTGAGCATACACGTCATGAATGAATCTATTTGACTACCAAATGTTACAATGTTTTCTCCACACCACAGGGTTCCATCTGTTTAAAGCCACAACAGAAAGGTCCAGTTTTCTCCTGGAATTTGTGAGAAATCAGCTTTGAAAATGATGCAGAGTTTCAGCCAATGAGGGAGCTCCGGGCTGAGCCCCGCCCACTGGGCACCGCAAGCCCCGCCCCTCACACCGATTGGTTGGAGGACCCGCCGCCCGCTCGGTCCTCCAGCCCCGCCCCGCTCTTCCTATTGGTCCGCGCTCCCGTCAATCACCCGGGCAGTGTGAGCTGAGCATGCGCGGACCTTGGCAGCAGCCGCTGACACATCAGGTGAGAGAGCTCAGGGAGCGGGTTAATAAACCCCGGGGGGACGCGGGCTGCACACACCCCGAGTGCGGCCCCAGGCCCCATTATTAAAACACTCCACATTCACAAACACCCGGGGGAGGACAGACGGAGGCAGAGGCTGAGGCTGCGAGATTCTCAGCTCAACTCGGTGCTGTGTGAACGGGACCGAGTGCAGTTTGCTGAGAAGAGGAGAGGAAGGGAAAGGTCTCTCTTTCTCTGTGCCTAGGAGGAGAAGGAGAAGGAGCCACGAAGGGCAGAGTGGAGACCATTTCCACCTCCACCACGCCTGCAGCTACAGCTGCTACCATCACCACTGCTGAGGTGCCAGAAGGGAGAGAGGGGAGGAGAGGAGAGAGAGGAGACCAGCAACAACAGAGGGAAGCCTTTCCATCACTGCCTCCCCAACTGGTCTCCATTACGAGAGAGGGGAGAACAAGACCAACATCTGCTTGGAAGGAGGGAGAGCGAGCCATCCAGAACAACATCTAGAGGTGGGTGTTAAAAAGGGCACTCTCCAAAAGACTTTGTATTTGAGGTGGGGGGAGGAAAGAAGAAGGAGAAGACCGGGATAGCAAGGGGTGTGTGTGAGTGTGTGTGGCTCTTGCTAACAACTCGGCCACACACACCATCAACAAGCACCCCTTGCCTACTACTTGACCTGGGACAGCTGGAGCTGCCCAGGCGAAGTCATCAATTAATTACCCGAATCTAGAACATCGTTAAGACCTGGTTGTGGACTGAGCCTGGGCATCTCCAGCTTTATTTTTTTCCCAGGTGAAGACATCTTCTTCCCCCACCAGAAGACCATCAACAAGGACTTTATTTAACATCGGAGAGTGCCCCCCCCACCGCTGGAAACACCCACCCACCCACTATCCTGAGTGGCGAACAGGCCCCTGCGGCCTCCCTCCTTCCCACCCCCTCTCTCTCTCTCCCTCTCTCTCTGCCTCTCTCTCTCTACCGAGGCACCTCATCCTTTATTAATTACCCAATTGAGCAGAGGGGAGAAGGCCACTCTCCCAATTCCGATCATCCAAGGGAGAGGTGTGCCTTCATTTTTAAAAACAACCCCCTCTGCTCGGGGAAAAGACAAAAAAAAAAACCAAGGCCATTTAAACATCACCCGGCCTGTGACTTGGGGTGGGTGCAGCCCTTTATACCACCTCAGTATGGCGAGCACATCTTCGCCGGCGGCGGGGCAAGCAAGGTCGTACGCGGGTGTGGCAGCCACGGCCACAGCTGGTCCCACTGCTTCTGTTGCCCCGTCGCCTTTCAGGCTATTGACAAAAAAGCTGGGGGTGAAGAGCTACACTCACCCCAACATGACCATAGAGGCTTGCGTCAAAGCCATGGCTGGGGTAGTCGGCCCCTCAGCCATCGTTGCGGCCTCTAAAATGTACGGTAAGGCTGTGTTCTTCCTGCGGTCGGAGCGGGCGGTGTCCCTGGCCGTCACCGAGGGGCTCACCGTGGGCGGGACCTTCCTGCCAGTGGATCCGCTCGAGGCCACCGAGCAGCGACTCATATTATCGAATGTCCCGCCCTTTGTTCCGGTTGAGCTCCTCCTCCCCCACCTACGTCAACTGGGGGAGGTGAGGTCGGGGATTAATCAGATCCCGCTCGGCTGCAGGGAGGCCAGCCTCCGGCACGTCTTCTCCTTCCGGCGCCAGCTGTTTATCCAGCTGGTGCGGGAGGAGGACACGGAAGGCGCATTTAGTATAACACACGAGGGGACCGCCTACCGCGTCTTCTGGACGTCGGACGGTGTGCGGTGCCACGCCTGTAAGGAAGTGGGGCACATAAGAAAGAACTGCCCCACCTCCAAGGCCGCCAAAACATCTGAGGCGGCCAAGGCTGGCGCCGCCGCCGCTCCTCCCCCTGTTTCTGTCCGCGCGTCCGCGACACCCGATGCGCGGTCGACGCCGGAGGTCAACGCTGTCGCGGCCTCCGGCGGAGGGGAGGGGGAGCGTCCGATTGGAAGGAAGGCGCAGAGGAAAAGCAAACACCTTCAGGCGGATCCCCTTGACATACATGATGATTTACCCGAGCTTACGCCCCCATACCTTGCGCGGGAGGCGGCGGTGTTCGAGAATGCGAGGGGCCTCGTGCCCGGGCCTGCGGCCGCAACCGCCGAGGCGGCAAAATCGGGACCTGCGGCCGTGACCAGGCCCGGGACCCCCGAGCAGACCGATCGACAGGGGGGAGCGGAGGTGGAGGCCTTGGTATGCATGGAGGTCTCCCAACCTTCGTGTCCCTCCGCACTGAAAAGGAGGCGCGACGCCCTGGATGAGGAGGAGGACCGCGAGCAACAGGGTCCCCCCTCGCAAGGGGAGTCGTCGCCCGCCGCGGGTGCTGCGCCCCCCCCCCCCCACCGACACCGTCACCGACATCCGGCAGGGGTCGCCTGTCCCCCGGCAGGGCACGACAGATAAGTCTGTCCAGCCTGTGCCTCCCGGGGATGGGGAAGAGGCCCTGCTCATGGGGGGGGGCCGCGGAACTACCCGCGGTGGGAAATTACGCTGAACCGTTGTTTCTCGCCAGGTCGGGCGTCCTGGGGACCGGGGCGGGCAAGGCCGATGAGGCTGAGCCCGCCGTATACGGTCAGGACCACTCCCAGGCGCTGCTCGACCTGGTTGAGCAATATAACCAGGGTACCCGGTCCGCTGGGTCGGAGGATGGTGGCGGTGAAGGGGAAGGCCCCCTGACTCCGTCTGCGACGCTGGCGCCGGGGTTGTTGAGGGAACTGGCACTAATGTGCTCCCCAGTTTCCCCGTGCACCCCGGTGCCGGGGGCGAAGGGGGGCCCCGAGCCGCCGCCGCTTCCTGACCCGGCGCCTCTGGAGGAGCCCAGGGAGGACTCCTCTGCTGCCGATCCTGGGGGTGGGATCGGGGCAGAGGTAGGGCCGGCCGATGGCGACCCCCCGGAGGAGGACGGGGACCCGGCGGAGGACACTGAGGATGATATGGAATCCGTCGCCAGTGAGGCGGCGGATGCCCTCGTGCCCTCCTCCGGGTCCCCCCTCATCCCCGTTGTGGAACTCCGGGACTTTGTGGACATAGGCCAGGATCGGCAGGGTATAATCCGGCTGGCCATCAATAAATGGTCGGATCTGGCGCTGCTCGTTTGCTCCGTCCGCGCCGCAGTCAAAACCATGGGCGCGGACGGGGGCGTGGGCCCGGCCGAGCGGCATCAGATCCGGAAGTTCCTCGCTGGGCTTAGAAGGGAGTGGCGGTCGATTAGCGGCCGCGCTCCCTCCTCCCGTTAGAGGTTGCACTATGCTCTTGTCATGAAGATAACCATAGCCAGCCTCAACATCAACGGCAGCAGAGAGGCACGCCGTAGATTTAATAACTTCTCGTCCCTTCGGGAAGGGAGGCATGCGGTGTGCTTCCTGCAGGAAACTCACACCGTTCCGGGAGACGAGGCCACGTGGCTCCTGGAGTGGCGAGGAGGGGTCAGCATGAGTCACCTCTCCAACATTTCCGGTGGGGTGGCTGTCTTGCTGGCCCCGCATTTTCAGCCGGAGATCTTGGGGGTCAAGGAGCATGTGCCGGGCCGCTTGCTCCAGGTCACTGTTCGTCTGGGGGGCGTGCCGCTCCATTTAGTGAACGTGTACGCCCCCTAGCCCGGTGCGCAGCAAGTGCGCTTCTTCAAAGAAGTGTCCGCTCTTCTGGGCACCGTCGACATCGGCGAGTGCGTCATCCTCGGGGGGGATTTTAATTGTACCCTCGAGGTGAGGGACCGTTCGGGCCCTCCGCGAAGCCTGACGGCGACGGTGAAGTTGAGGGACCTGGTCGGGTCCTTCGACTTGGTGGACGTCTGGCGAAATCTCCATCCCGACTCCAGCGCCTTCACTTGGGTGGGGTCTGGAGGAGGAAGGTCCAGAATCGACCGCCTTTATATTTCCCGGGCGTACGTCTCCTGCGTTCCGGCGGCTTCCATGCGGCCGGTGCCGTGCACGGACCACCACCTGGTGTGGGCGGAGCTCGCTCCGTTGCAGGCGCCGGGGGGGTCCGCGTACTGGCATTTTAACAACCTGCTGCTGGAGGACGTGCGGTTCCGGGATTCGTTTCGCCGGTTCTGGGCCGACTGGAGAAGGAAGCAGGGGGGCTTCCCCTCCTTGAGGCTATGGTGGGACGTGGGCAAGGCTCACGTCCGTCTCTTCTGTCAGGAGTACGCGAAGGGGTCGACCAAGAGGCGGGAGGCCCGGGTCGGGCCATTGGAGAAAGAAGTGCTCGACCTGGAGTCCCGTCTCGGTCAAGTCGTCGAAGACCCGGCCCTGCGGAAGGTGTATGAAGAGAAGAAGGGCGCGCTGAAGGACCTGCAGCTGGTCGGGTCCCGAGGCGCGTACGTGAGGTCGCGGATCCAGTTCCTGCGGGACCTGGACCGCGGCTCCCCCTTCTTCTACTCGCTGGAAAAAAGACGAGGGGTCCGTAAGCAGCTCTTGGGGCTGCTGGCCGACGACGGATCTCTGGTCTCAGATCCGGAGGGGATCAGTGCGGGGACCCGGGCCTATTACGGGGCTCTGTTCTCTCCGGATCCGTCCAGCGAGGATGCGCGCAGAGTTTTGTGGGAGGACCTGCTGAAGGTCGGCCCGGAGGGCGCTGAAGAATTGGACGCTCCGCTAAGTTTGGCGGAGCTGACTGGCGCCCTGCGCCAGCTCTCGAGGGGAAAGTCCCCGGGGCTGGACGGGCTGACCGTGGAGTTCCACAGGGCGTTCTGGGACGTCTTGGGGGGCGACTGCGCGCGGGTCCTGGGGGAAAGTCTGGCGACCGGGGAGATGCCCCTCTCTTGGCGCAGGGCGGTCATCGTCCTGCTGCCCAAGAGGGGTGATCTCCGCCTTTTAAAAAACTGGCGCCTGGTCTCCCTCCTCAGCACGGACTATAAAATTTTTGCCAGGGCCATGTCTGCCCGCCTCGGCACCGTGCTGGCCCACATGATCCACCCCGACCAGTCCTACACGGTCCCGGGCCGGACAATCCACGACAACACCCATCTGGTCCGGGACCTGGTCCACCTTTCCCAGAGGACTGGTCTGTCGGTCGCCTTCCTTTCCCTGGATCAGGAGAAGGCGTTCGACAGGGTGGATCACGAGTATCTCTTCGGGACTCTGCGCGCATTCGGGTTCGGGACGCATTTCGTCGCCCGGATCCGACTTCTGTACGCCGCCGCGGAGTGTCTGATTAAAGTTAACGGGTCTTTGACGGCGCCCCTTCGCTTCGGGAGGGGGGTGCGTCAGGGATGCCCCATGTCCGGTCAGTTATATGCCGTTTGCGTGGAGCCTTTCCTGCGCCTCTTGCGGAAGAGGTTGACGGGACTGGCTCTGCAAGGGCCGGGCGTGGAGGTCGTCCTCTCGGCTTACGCCGATGACGTGCTCCTCATGGTCACGGATCCCGTCGACCTGCGGAGGATGCGAGAATGCCAGCAGATTTACTCGGACGCATCCTCCGCCAGGATCAACTGGGAGAAATGTTCTGGACTCCTGGTGGGCCAGTGGCAGGTGGACTCCCTGCCGGAGGAGTTCAGGCCCTTCGCCTGGAGCACAACACACCTCCTCTACTTGGGAGTCTACCTTGGCCCTGCCGAGGACACCTGGCCGGCGAACTGGCAAGAGCTGGAGGCCAAGGTCACCGCTCGCCTAGGACGCTGGACGGGGTTGCTCCGAGTGTTGTCCTACAGGGGTCGAGCGCTGGTCATAAACCAGCTGGTGGCCGCCATGTTGTGGTACCGGTTAGTCACTTTGATCCCTCCCCCTGCGTTTGTCGCCAAGATACAGAAGATGCTCATTGACTTCTTCTGGGACAAAAGGAAGCACTGGGTCTCTGCCGCGGTTCTGTGTCTCCCGCTTAGGGAGGGTGGTCAGGCGCTGGTGTGCCTTCGCACCCAGGCGGCGACTTTCCGTCTTCAGACGCTGCAGAGGTACCTTTACGTCGAGAATCCTCCCAGATGGTGTGCGCTGGCGACGTATTTCTTCCGCCAGATGCACGGCCTCAACTACGACACGCAGCTCCTGTTTGTGGAATTGGGCCGCACGCGAGCCTACCTGTGGGAGCAGCCTGTCTTTTACCAGGAACTGCTATGGGTCTGGAACCAGGTCGCCTCCAGGCAGAGTTCTCCCCCGTCAGGAGTGGCGGCTCTCCTTCGGGAGCCGCTGTTCAGGAATCCGCACCTCCACATCCGACGGATCGGCTGGCTGGCGGAGGGCAGGGCTGTGCCAGGCAAGGTGACCAGAGTCAGGGACCTGCTCGATGGCGGAGGAGCGGGCTGGATGGCGCCGGAGGAGTTGGCGCGGCGCCTCTCCTGGGTAGACGTCTGGCGCGCGGCCAAAGCCATCGAGTTGCTGAAACTGGCACTGGGCCCGGACTCCACTAGGTGTATCGAGGAGGCTCAGGCACGTGGGGCGATCCCGTCCGAACTGACCTCCGTTCGGACGGAATTCCTCATCGGCGCGCGGCCCCGAAACCCCTCTCGGGAACCGGCGCCTCACAACTTGAGCCGTCTCGGGGAAATGCCCTCCGTGCCCTTCAGTTCTGCACGGAGGGGTTTCCTGTACGGGCTGCTCCTGCACACTTTCCACTTTGTCATCTTCGCCTGCCGTCCGGACACGCCTTGGCGTGCCATCTTGCCGTCCGGCGGAGGCGAAGGTCCCCAATGGAGGGCTCTCTATGCGGGAGTCCTCCCCTTTTCTATTGGGGACATGGCCTGGAGGGTGTTGCACGGAGCAGTCCCGTGCAATCGGTTTTTAAGTAGGTTCACGGACTCCCAGGCCGCCTGTCTTTTTTGCAGCCTCGAGGAGTCCGTGTTCCACGTATATGTGGAATGTGAGAGGTTGCAGCCCCTCTTTGAATATTTGAAGGGGCTGCTCCTCGCTTTTTGGTTGCACTTCAGTCCCACGCTCCTGATCTACGGTCACCCGGTGCGGAGGGGAGAGAGCAGGTCGGAGGACCTCCTCGTAGGACTGCTCCTGGGCCTGGCCAAAGTGGCCATTAACAGGTCCAGGCAGCGGGCGGTCGAGGGGGTCGTTCGGCCCAATTGCCTGCCTCTCTTCCGCGGCTATGTTCGCACCCGGGTGGCCCTGGAGATGGAGCATGCGGTGTCCGCCGGCACACTTGAAACCTTCCGAGACCGGTGGGCGCCGCAGGGACTGGAGTGCATCGTTTCCCCGGGAAATGTTATTTTAATTTAATGCACTCCACGTTGTCCGCTTCGCAGAAGGCCCAAGGTGGAAGACCCGGAGGAGAGTGGCCTGGGCGGGAGGCCCAGCACGGAGAACCCCAGGCGGGGGTCCCAGGGCGGGGCGGCTGGTCGGCAGAGGTGGAGTCAGGAGATGCGGTTGCTTCACCCCGGGTGCTCGTGGGGAATGCCGGTGCGGAGGGTCCGGTGCAGAAGGCCCAAGGTGGAAGACCCGGAGGAGAGTGGCCTGGGCGGGAGGCCCAGCACGGAGAACCCCAGGCGGGGGGCCCAGGGCGGGGCGGCTGGTCGGCAGAGGTGGAGTCGGGAGATGCGGTTGATTCACCCCGGCTGCTCGCGGGGAATGCCGGTGCGGAGGGTCCGGTGCAGAAGGCCCAAGGTGGAAGACCCGGAGGAGAGTGGCCTGGGCGGGAGGCCCAGCACGGAGAACAATTGAGTGGATGGTCGGGTGGGCGGTGCCAGTGGGACTGGCGTGGAACAGGTTTCTTGGGTTATTGGAGTGGATGTTATATGTGGCATTTAGTTGGATTGTGATGGGGCTATGTGTTTGTACACTGTGGTGTTGAAATGGGTTGTTTTATGTGGAGTTAAGTGAGATGTATTATTTTAATATAAAAAAAAAGTGTGGTATTGTTTGGGGGTATTTGTACTGTATTTTGATGGATGAATGTAATGGTTTTACTATGTAATTTGTATTATTGGTTTGAATAAAAGATTCACCCCGAGTGCGGCCCCAGGCCCCATTATTAAAACACCCAGGGGTAAAAATGCAGTTGGTTGCGCCTCCCGTTAGCGCCTTAAATGGGCGCTAATGGGGCGTTAAGGCGCTAACGCCCGGGCGCAGCGCTGTTTGCGCCGCTCGAGAACTTAACTTGAGATTGTGCGGCGGCGCTAAAACTTACCGCTGCGACCACCTGCGCGCGCAGATTGTGACGTCATTCCGTGGTGCAACGCCCTTGGGGCACCCCGGAGCGGAAATTGAGTGGCGCCCCCTGCCTTACCGCCTGGCGCTTCCAACGACCGGAAGACTGGAACGTTATCAATCGGTGTGGGGCTGGGGCGGGCGCTATTTAAAGGGGGCCTCTTCCTGTCTTTTTCTGTGGTCGACATTTATGCACCACTCGTTCTGAGAGAGAGAGAGAGATTCGGAGAGAGAGAGAGAGAGACTTCTACATTGACTCAACGCTTTGTGAGGTAGTTTTGCCTAGTTCATCCTAACTTTGCTGCTACTTTCGTTGCTGTACCTCATTACTTTTCTGGCAAAGAGAATATGGGGGCTGCAATGATTGGGGGCGTCGTCCTGCTCCAGCTCAATCGGAGGAGAGTGAGACGCAGACAGAGAGTGGCAATGATGGCCAGACGGAGGAGGGCCATCAGGCGCATGTACAGGAGAGCTTACCCTCCCAGGGTATATCGTGAACAGCTCTCCTACATCCACATGTCCGAGGAGCTGTGTTTGCGAAGGCTGCGATTCAGCAAGGAGGTGGTCACTGAGCTCTGCCACCTGCTGCAGCCAGATCTGCAGCCTCAGCTGAGGTCCAGGACGTCTCTGTCGGTGGCAGTGAAGGTCACAGTGGCTTTGAACTTCTACGCCACTGGCTCATTCCAAGCTGCTGTTGGGGACCTCGCCAATATCTCCCAGTTTGCGGTGCATCGCTGCATCCGGCAGGTCACCAATGCCCTCTTCACAAGGAGACGAGACTTCATCTCCTTCCCTATGACCCCAGACAAGCAGCATGACCGTGCTATGGGCTTTGCGAGGGTAGCGGGCTTCCCCATGGTGCAGGGCGCCATTGACTGCACGCATGTGGCTTTGCGTGCTCCGCGAGAGAATGCAGAGGAGTTCCGGAACAGAAAGGGGTTCCATTCCTTGAATGTGCAGTTGGTCTGTGACCACAGACAGGTGATTCTCGCTGTCAATGCCCACTATCCGGGCAGCTGCCACGATGCTTTCATCCTGCGCCAGAGTACTGTGGCAGAAATTTTCGAGGCACCGCATCAGCCAGTTGGTTGGCTTCTGGGGGACAAGGGGTACGCATTGAGCACCTGGCTGATGACACCGCTCCGTGCGCCAAACACCCCTGCTGAGCTGCGGTACCAGGAAAGCCAACAAGCAACGAGGAACATTATTGAGCGCACAATCGGCGTGCTCAAACAACGATTCCGCTGTCTGGACCATTCCGGAGGAGCCCTGCAGTACTCGCCTGAGCAAGTTTCCAAATTCGTAGTGGTGTGCTGCATGTTGCACAACATGGCAATCCTCAGGACGCAGCCAATGCCACCAGGCCTTGCAGCACCACAAGAGGAGGAGGAGGAAGAGGAGGAACAGGCCGAGGACGATGATCAGCAGCAGCACCAAGGCAGGAGGGCGGCCCACAATGGTCAAACTGCAAGGGCCGTCCGTCAACGACTAATAGCAAGCCGCTTCTAGGGCCCCTGCCATTGCTACAAACACGAATCAACCCAGCACGCAACCCCTAAGCCGGCCAAGGCACCAATAATTCCAACCACCAGCCATGTATATTTTGAATACAGAAACTTATTTATTGTACAAACTCTGTGTGTGTCAATTCCTCATGACAAACTCATAGAAATAAACACAAAAAAACAGTCAATAACATAACTGGTTCTCACAACCTGGAGATAATGTCCAAAACACTAAACAAAAGTTGGGCCATGAACCTCGGCCTTTAATAAAAAAATGACCAGCATTTTGGCACACCTCCTACTTTTTGCCCTTCGAGGGTGATCTCCTTCCCTTGCGCACTTCCCCCCTTCTAACCCTACTGCTCCTCCGTAATGGGACCTCAGTGGCTGCAGCAAGGCTGGTGGAAGGCTGCTGCTTGTCAGACCCTGACACTGCAGATGCCCCTGAAGGACGGCCTCGACCACTTCTGGGCCTGGAGGGCCCGGCTGCAGACTGCACCAACTCTGCATGGGCGGCAGCAGTCTGTCCTACAGGCAGTGGCAAGTGCAGTGGAGAAGTGACAGTTTTGGCAGCAGGAATGCTGTCATCGTGAGAGAGGACAGCAACTCCCTGCTCGCCCGACACACTGGCACTCCCACGGGGCAGCACTTCAGCATCCGGAGCAATTTGCCGGAGAACAGATTGCTGGCCTGCTGCGGCGCGGTGACAGCCCCGGGGACATGTGCACGAACCATCGAGGATGGCAGCAGTCAGTGCTTGCGTGGCCTCAATCTGAGTCTGCATGAGAGCAGTCTCAGATGGGTTCCTGGCAGCCAGTGACTGAATTGCAGCAGTAAGCTTTAGTGTGGCATCCGCCTGTGCTACAGCGAAGTGCTCCACACTCCTTGCCAGTGCCTCAATGCATTCGGGCACCCTTCCCACTGCACCCATGAGCTCAGTGTGCATGCCCACCGCCTGGCTGTTCATTTCTGCAATCAGCCGCTCCTCCTCTGCGTCCATTGCATTAGGAGTGTCTGGCATACTCTCCCTCTGGGGAGAAGGCTCCCGTTCTTCCCTCCCCCCCCCATGGCGTTGCTGCAGCCCGCTGGGTCCTGGAACTTCACCATCATCAGCCCCTTCCCCCCTGCTCCCCCGTTCTTCCCTCCCCCCCCAATGGCGTTGCTGCAGCCCGCTGGGTCCTGGAACTTCACCATCATCAGCCCCTTCCCCCCTGCTCCCCTCCGGGGAAGGCGTGTTCCCAGTGTGGCCATGGGCTTCCTCGGGAGAGGGTGGCACTGATGCTCCGGCTTCCTCTTCCTCCTCAGCTGCAGCATCACTCCCAGTGGCAGCTTCAGGGACCATCTCCTCAGCTGGTGAATCACCATCTGAAAGCAGGGAGGTACAAGAGTGGCTTTAGCGTGAGGACAGGGTGGCAGTAAGGGAGGAATAAGTGCAGCGAGTTAGCAAGTTGGATTGAAAGTGTCAAAGGCTGGTATTGTGAGGGACAAGTGGAAGGACAGAGGACAAAAAGGTGATGACCTTACCATTGCTGTCCACAACGGGGTCGGCGTCTCCAGTGGCGACGGGACCGATCACCCGGCTTGCCACAATCCTGTGGACGCGCTCCTCCAGATCGCTGAGGGGTTGCAGCTGAAGCCGCCCTCCACCCGTCCGTTGCTGCTGTCTCCGATTATGAGCCAGCTTAGCCTGCAAGAAAAAGGACAGCATCTGAGTCAATATACAGCCATGGTCTTGCCTGATGTGCCTCCCATAGGTGAATAGCCCTTACTGTATGCAGCCATGGTCTTGCCTGATGTGCCTCCCATAGGTGAATAGCCCTTACTGTATGCAGCCATGGTCTTGCCTGATGTGCCTCCCATAGGTGAATAGCCCTTACTGTATGCAGCCATGGTCTTGCCTGATGTGCCTCCCATAGGTGAATAGCCCTTACTGTATGCAAAGTGTGGAATGTGTGTGTGTGTTTGATGAAAGGGCCATAGGTGTTGCATGAGTGTTGTGCATTGGGGTTTTAAGACCCTCTGGCCATAGAGTGAGGTTGAGATGGAGGGATGGAGAGGTATTGAGAAAAAGCCACTCACCCTGACGACCCGAGTGAGGTCGTTGAACTTTTTGCGGCACTGGACATGGGTCCTGGGCACCATGCTCCTGGAGGAGACGCTCTGAGCCACCTCCCTCCACACTCTTCTGAACTCGCGTGGCAAAGGCCTCCTGCCACTCTCCGGGAACAGCATGCATCGTCTGCGCTCCACTGCGTCAACCAGAGCATCCAAGGCCCACTCGGTGAAGCGATGAGCGCGTTCTCTCACCCTCTCCATGCTTGGCAGCAAAATGGATTACAGGTCTCTCCAGGCTGAGATTCAAGGCTGCAATGAGCAGGGTGTGGCTGGGGAGCAAGTGGCCCCCCCCGCTTTAAGAAGTGTCCGGCGCCAGTGTGTCTGTGTTCCCTCGCTAACTGGCAGCACCTGCGCTGCGCTCGCGCGCTGAGTTAGCGCCTCACTGCTCGGCCTTTGCGCCTTAAGAGAGGTGTGCAGCGCCTAATTTAGCGCTCCACTCACCTCCCGGGGCGGTAAAAGTGAAGTTTCCTGTCAGTGCCGATAATTAGCGCCAGGCGCTAATATTTGCGCGGACGATATTTGCGCCCCAAATGGGGCGCGACCTAATTTCTACCCCCCAGGGTTCCAGGGTTGGAATCCCCATGTACAGTCCCAGGGCTGGAATCCGGCACCCGGAAGTGGAATTTCAGCCTCAGTGTTACAAGTTTCATCGGTTACAGGCTGGAGAGAGGAATCATTCAAACTGACCCAGAGCTGTGTGATTGGTTCAGTCTGTGTATCACTGACGGGCCCTTTTAAATTTGAGTGGTCAGGTATTCAAATTCCCAGTAATCTGTTCCCGGATATGAAAGAGGGGAGAGCTGTGTTTAAATCAAAGAGTCTCCCTGGAGATTCTCTGAGTGAAGGACCTGGTCAGCTTGAAACAGCTGAAAAATCTGTTAGAAATGTCCAATTAGCAGTTTTTGACCAATATCGACTCCCACAGGGATGGGGAATTCTAGAATAAGGAAGGAACTGGTCAGGATTTGAAAGGTCTTTACAAAGGATTCGAGGGACTCTTACATTTGGGATCTTTCTTTATTTCATCCACTTGAGTTAGATAACAGGCTTCCTCCTGTGAATGTAGAGCTGGATTAGTGGGCTGTGACGGGTTTACTTGTTCATCTTTTGTTAAATACATTTGGTGAGTGAATTTAAATTTAAAACTAGGTTTGCAGGCGTGATGCTCTATTCACACATTAAAAGTGAGAGAGATGCTGTGGGACACATGCTAAGTCCAGTAGCTGAAAATGATTAACAGCCTGGGTTTTGTGTTTAGTGATCACCATGTACAGTCCCAGGGTTAGAATCCCCACGTGTGAAGGAACATTGTATAGAAACTAGAATTGTCTGTTCTGAATTTCTATCCTGTACTTACAGTGATGACTTTTGCAAACTCCTTTTACAGGGTATTAGAAGGGGAGGATTTGCAGACAGGAAACTCAAACCAAACATCACGTCAAGTTCTGACAGAGTCACTCAATTCATCAGGACCTGAATATCTTCGGCCTTTGAATGTGGAAGGAGAAATGTTTGTCTGCTCTGTCTGTGGGCAAAGATTTCAAACATCAGTGTGACTGGAAAAGCACCGAGACACACATATCCAAGTGAGAGCGTTCCAGTGCACTGACTGTGGAAAGAGCTTTAACCAGTTACACAGCCTGAAAAAACATCGCACCGTTCACAGCGGGGAGAAACCGTACACGTGTTCTGTGTGTGGACGAGGCTTCAACTGATCGTCCAACCTGGAGAGACACAAGGACACCCGCACCACGGAGAAACCGTGGAAATGTGAGGACTGTGGGAAGGGATTCAAATACTCGTCTGAGCTGGAAACTCATCGACGCAGTCACACCGGGGAGAGGCCATTCACCTGCTCTGTGTGTGGGAAGGGATTCACTCAGCCATCCGGCCTGCTGACTCACCAGCGAGTTCACACCGGGGAGAGGCCGTTCACCTGTTCCGTGTGTGGGAAGGGATTCACTAATTCCTCCCACCTGCTGACACACCAGCGAGTTCACACTGGGGAGAGGCCGTTCACCTGCTCCGTGTGTGGGAAGGGATTCACTCAGTCATCCAACCTGCTGAGACACCAGCGAGTTCACAAGTGACTGCAGGGGTTGGATTCTGCTGTTATTGCTGCTGTTAATCACATCCAGGACTGAACCATGTTCATTCTGACAGTTGGGGTTTGTTTCTGCTGATGTTAATAACCCCTATCACTGGCTGGAGTTTAATATTCTGGATATGTGGCTGATTGAATTGTTGGGGCTGCCATGTCCCTTTAAGAACCACTGTCTGTGACCTTTCCCCTTAATTCAGTACTTTCATCAGAAATTATTTGACAATAAAATTATGAATTTTACTTTAACCCTAAATTGACCTTTGGTACAAAATCTACAATTTATTGTCTGAAAAGTTCCACTGATTAACATCTCCAATTAGAAAGTGCTGATTAATCCTCGCTGACAATTCATGAATTGCAACAGTTATACATTCCTTTCTGCCGCAAAAACACAAAAGGAAAAGCGGCCCAACCATGGCTAACAAAAGAAATTAAGGACAGTATTAGATCCAAGGAGAAGTCATATAAAGTTGCCTGAAAAAGTAGCAAGCGTGAGGATTGGGAGCAGTTTAGAGTTCAGCAAAAAAGGACCAAGAGATTGATTAAATGGGGAAAAATAGAGTATGAGAGTAAACTTGCAAGGAACATAAAAGTGGACTGTAAAAGCTTCTACAAGTATGTAAAAAGAAAAAGATTAGTGAAGACAAATGTAGGTCCCTTACAGTCAGAAATGGGAGAATTTATAATGGGGAACAAGAAAATGGTAGAGCAATTAAACAAATACTTTGGTTGTGTCTTCACGGAAAAGGACACAAATAACTTCCCAGAAATGCGAGGGAACCAAAGATCTAGTGAGAAGGAGGAATTAAAGGAAATTAGTATTAGTAAAAAAATAATGCTGAAGAAATTAATGGGACTGAAAGCTGATAAATCCCCAGGGCCTGATAATCTGCATCCCAGAGTACTAAAAGAGGTAGCCATGGAAATAGTGGATGCATTGGTTGTCATCTTCCAAAATTCTATAGATTATGGAACAGTTCCTGCAGATTGGAGGGTGGCAAATGTAACCCTACTATTTAAAAAAGGAGGGAAGAGAGAAAACAGGGAACTACAGGCCGGTTAGCCGAACATCAGTAGTAGGGAAAATGCTAGAGTCTATTATAAAGGATGTGATAACAGGACACTTAGAAAATATCAACGGGATTAGAAAAAAGTCAGCATGGATTTATGAAAGGGAAATCATGTTTGACAAACCTACTGGAGTTTTTCGAGGATGTAACTGGTAGAATAGATAAGGGAGAACCAGTGGATGTGGTGTACAGGAAACTTTCGTTTATCCGGCACCCTAATATCCGGAATTCTCGCTTAACCGGCAAAAATCAGGTAAGTTTTATTATCCAGACAAGACCCCGATTCTGACCTTTCGCCCCCACGAAAGGGGGGGTCAACGTTCTTCCGACTCCGACCTGTCGCCGCCACGGAGGAAAAAGCCGGAGTCTCGTTTACCTTCCCTCTCCGGGTCCCAATTGTTCAGCCTGTGGCCGTGTACGGGGCTCTCGTACCTTGGTAAGTATACCTCTCTGTCATCCGGCACTTTCGATCAACCGGCACCACGCCGGTCCCGTCGGTGCCGGATAAACGAAAGTTTCCTGTATTTGGATTTTCAGAAGGCCTTTGATAAAGTCCCACATAAGAGGTTAGTGTGCAAAATTAAAGCACATGGGATTGGGGATAATATACTGGCATGGATTGAAAATTCACAGACAGGAAACAGAGAGTAGGAATAAATGGGTCTTTTTCCGGGTGGCAGGCGGTGACTAGTGGGGTACCGCAGAGATCAGTGCTTGGGCCCCAGCTATTCACAATATATATCAATGATTTGGATGAGGGAACCAAATGTAATATTTCCAAGTTTGCTGACGACACAAAACGAGGTGGGATTGTGAGTTGTGAGGAGGATGCAAAGAGGCTTCAAGGCGATTTAGACAAGTTGAGTGAGTGGGCAAATACATGGCAGATGCAGTATAATGTGGATAAATGTGAAGTTATCCACTTTGGTAGGAAAAACAGAAAGGTAGAGTATTATTTAAATGGTGATAGATTGGGAAATGCTGATGTACAGAGGGACCTGGGTGTCCTTGTACATCAGTCACTGAAAGCAAACATGCAGGTGCAGCAAGCAGTTAGGAAGGCAAATGGTATGTTGGCCTTCATTGCAAGAGGATTTGAGTACAGGAGCAAGGATGTCTTACTACAGTTGTACAGGGCCTTGGTGAGACCACACCTGGAGTACTGTTTGCAGTTTTGGTCTCCTTACCTAAGAAAGGATATACTTGCCATAGAGGGAGTGCAGCGAAGGTTCACCAGACTGATTCCTGGGATGGCAGAACTGTCGTATGAGGAGAGATTGGGTCGACTAGGCCTGTATTCACCAGAGTTTAGAAGAATGAGAGGGGATCTCATTGAAACGTATAAAATTCTGACAGGGCTAGACAGACTGGATGCAGGGAGGATGTTTCCCCTGGCTGTGGAGTTCTAGAACGAGGGGTCAGAGTCTCAGGATACGGGGTAGGACATTTAGGACTGAGATGAGGAGAAATTTCTTCACTCAGAGGGTGGTGAACCTGTGGAATTCTCTACCACAGAATGCTGTGGAGGCCAAGTCACTGAATATATTTAAGAAGGAGATAGATTTCTAGACACAAAAGGCATCAAGGGGTATGGGGAGAGAGCGGGGATATGGTATTGAGATAGAGGATCAGCCATGATCGCGGGGAGGTTTGCTAGTGCTGTTGGGAAGGATTTAAACTAGTTTGTCAGGGGGCTGGGAACCTAAGTGTGGGCCCAGAATGGGGAGAAACAAAGCAGGAAGTGAAAGTTAGAAAAGTAGTCAGCAAAACTAGTAGGGAGCAGAAACAAAGGCCAACAGTAAAGAGGGTCAAAGTGCAGAAAAATATTAAACAGGCAAAGTTGAAGGCACTTTATCTAAATGCACGTAGCATTCGCAACAAGGTGGATGAATTAATGGCACAAATAGAAGTAAATGGGTATGATGTAATTGCCATTACAGAGACATGGTTGCAGGGTAACCAAGGCTGGGAACTGAATGTTCCAGGGTACTCAACATTCAGGAAGGACAGACAGAAAGGAAAAGGAGATGGCGCAGCGCTGTTAATAAGGGATGAGATCGGTATGGAGATAAAAGATCTTGGCTTGGCAGATCGTGATGTAGAACTGGAATTAGTTTGGGTGAAGCTAAGAAACAGCAAAGGGCGGAAAACATTGGTGGGAGTTGTGTATAGGCCACCAAACAGTAATGGTAATGTAGGGCACAGTATCAATCAAGAGATTAGAAGTGCATGTAACAAGGGCAATACGGTAATCATGAGGGACTTTAATCTACATATTGACTGGGCAAATCAAATTACCACTAATGGTGTGGAGGACGAATTCTTGGAATGCATGCGAGATGGTTTCCTGGATCAGTATGTGGAGCAACCAACCAGGGAACAGGCTATTCTGGATCTGGTACTGTGTAATGAGAAAGGGCTAATCAATAATCTTGTGGTAAAGGGGCCTTTAGAGACAAGTGACCATAATATGATTAAATTTTACATTAAGTTTGAGAGTGATGTAGTCCAATCTGCAACTAAGGTCTTCAAGCTAAACAGAGGAAACTACAAGGGTATGAGGGACAAGTTGGCCATGGTAGATTGGGAGACTACACTAAAAGGTATGAAGGTGGACATACAATGGCTAACATTCAAGGAAATAATGCATAATTTGCAACAAACATATATTCCTCGAGGGCATAAAAACCCAAAAGTAAAAGTGATCCAACCATGGCTAACTAAAGAAATGAAAGCTAGTATTAAGTCAAAGGAGAAAGCTTATAAAGTTGCCAGAAAAAGCGGTCAGCCTGAGGATTGGGATCTTTTTAGAAATCAGCAAAGGGGGACCAAGAAATTGATAAAGAAAGGGAAAATGGACTATGAGCACAAACTAGCGAACAATATAAAAACGGATTGTAAAAGCTTCTATAGGTATGTGAAAAGGAAAAGGCTGGTGAAGGTAAATGTAGGTCCTTTGCAGTCAGAGACGGGAGAATTTATAATGGGGAATGAGGAAATGGCAGAGAAATTAAATAAATACTTTGTTTCTGTCTTCACGGAGGAAGACACAAAAAACCTCCCAGAAATACAAGAAAACCAAGGGTGTGGCGAGAATGAGGAACTTAAAGAAATTATTATTAGTAAAAAAACAGTACTAGCAAAATTAATGGGACTAAAAGTCGATAAATCCCAAGGACCGGATGACCAACATCCTAGGGTTTTGAAAGAAGTGGTCATTGGAATAGTGGACGCATTGGTTGTCATATTCCAAAATTCTATAGATTCTGGAACGGTTCCTGCAGATTGGAGGATAGCAAATGCAACCCCGCTATTTAAGAAAGGAGGGAGAGAGAAAACGGGGAACTACAGACCTATTAGCCTCACATCAGTAGTTGGGAAAATGCTGGAATCTATTATAAAGGATGCAATAACTGGGCACTTAGAAACTAATAGTAAGATTGGGCAGAGTCAACATGGATTTATGAAAGGGAAATCCTGTTTGACAAACCTATTGGAGTTCTTTGAGGATGTGACTAGTGGAGTAGACAAAGGGGAACCGGTAGATGTGGTGTATCTGGATTTTCAGAAGGCCTTCGATAAGGTCCCACACAAGAGGTTGGTGAACAAAATTAGGGCACATGGAATTGGGGGTAATATACTAGCATGGATTGAGAATTGGTTAACAGACAGAAAACAAAGAGTAGGGATAAACGGGTCTTTTTCAGGATGGCAGGCTGTGACTAGTGGGGTACCGCAAGGATCGGTGCTTGGGCCCCAGCTATTCACAGTCTATATCAATGATTTGGATGAGGGGACTAAATGTAACATTTCCAAATTTGCTGATGACACAAAGCTAGGTGGCAGTGTCAGTTGCGAAGAGGATGTAAAGAGGCTTCAAGGGGATCTCGACAGGCTCAGTGAATGGGTGAGAACATGGTAGATGGAATATAATGTGGATAAATGTGAAGTTATCCACTTTGGTAGAAAAAACAGAAAGGCCAAGTAATTCCTAAATGGTGAAAGATTGGGGAATGCAGATGCTCAAAGGGACCTGGGTGTCCTTGTACATGAGTCACTGAAAGTGAATGTGCAGGTGTAGCAAACCATTAGGAAGGCAAATGGTATGCTGGCCTTCATTACAAGAGGTTTTGAGTACAGGAATAAAGAAGTCTTACTCCAATTATATAGGGCCTTGGTGAGACCACACCTGGAGTACTGTGTACAATTTTGGTCTCCTTACCTAAGGAAGGATATACTTGCCATAGAGGGAGTGCAACGAAGGTTCACGAGATTGTTTCCTGGGATGGGGGGACTGTCGTATGAGAAGAGATTGTGTAAACTAGGCCTGTATTCTCTTGAATTCAGAAGAATGAGAGGGGATTTCATTGAAGCATACAAAATTATTACAGGGCTTGATAGGGTGGATGCTGGGAGAATGTTTCCCTTGGCTGGGGAGTCTAGAACCAGGGGCCACAGCCTCAGGATAAAGGGTGGGCCATTCAGGACTGAGATGAGAAGAAATTTCTTCACACAGAGGGTGGTGAATCTTTGGAATTCTCTACCCCAGAGGGCTGTGGAGGCTCAGTCATTGGGTATATTCAAAACAGAAGTCTATAGATTTCTGACTAGTAAGGGCATCAAGGGATATGGCGATAGGACCGATGAATGGAGTTGAGGCAGAAGATCAGCCATGATCTCATTGAATGGTGGAGCAGGCTCGAGGGGCCGAATGGCCGACTCCTGCTCCTATTTCTTATGTTCTTATGAGACCTATGCATGGAGGCAGAGGGCATGGCTGAGTTACTAAATGAATACTTTGCATCTGTCTTCACCAAGAAAGAAGGTGCTGCCAAAGTCATAGTGAAAGAGGAGTTAGTGGAGATACTGGATTAGATAAGAATTGATAAAGAGGAGGTACTAGAAAGGCTGTCTGAACTTAAAGTTGATAAGTCACCAGGACCTGATGGGATGCATCCTCGGATGCTGAGGGAGGTTAAGGATGAAATCACGGAAGTGCTGGCCATAATCTTCCAATCCTCCTTAGATACAGGGGTGGTGCCAGAGGACTGGAGAATTGCAAATGTTACACCCTTGTTCAAAAGAGAATGTAAGGATAAACCCAGCAACTACAGACCAGTCAGTTTAACCTCGGTAGTGGGGAAGCTTTTGGAAACGATAATCAGGGACAAAGTTAACAGTCACTTGGACAAGTGTGGATTAATTAAGGAAAGCCAGCACGGATTTGTTGAAGGCAAATCGTGTTTAACTAACTTGATCGAGTTCTTTGATGGGGAAACAGAGAGAGTTGATGAGAGTAATGTGGTTGACGTGATGTCCATGGATTTCCAAAAGTTGTTTGATAAAGTGCCACATAATAGGCTTGCCAGCAAAGTTGAAGCCCATGGAATAAAGGGGACAGTGGCAGCACGGATATGAAATTGGCTAAGTGACAGGAAACAGAGAGTAGTGGTGAACGGTTGTTTTTCGGACTGGAGGAAGGTATACAGTGGTGTTCCCCAGGGGTCGGTACTAGGATCACTGCTTTTCTTGATTATCTATTAATTAATTGGATGTGGGTGTACAGGGCACAATTTCAAAATTTGCAGATGACACAAAAATTGGAAGTATAGTGAACAGTGAGGAGGAGAGTGATAGACTTCAAGAAGACATAGACAGGCTGGTGGAATGGGCGGACACGTGGCAGATGAAATTTAACGCAGAAAAGTGTGAAGTGATACATTCTGGTAGGAAGAACGAGGAGAGGCAATATAAACTAAAGTGTACAATTCTAAAGGGGGTGCATAAACAGAGAGACCTGGGGGTATATGTACACAAATCATTGAAGGTGGCAGGGCAGGTTGAGAAAACGGTTAAAAAAGCATACGGGATCCTGGGCTTTATAAATAGAGGCATAGAGTCCAAAAGCAAGGAAGTTATGATGAACCTTTATAAAACACTGGTTCGGCCTCAACTGGAGTATTGTGTCCAATTCTGGGCACCGCACTTTATGAAGGATGTGAAGGCCTTCGAGAGGGTGCAGAAAAGATTTACAAGAATGGTTCCAGGGATGAGGGACTTCAGTTACGTGGATAGACTGGAGAAGCTGGGGTTGTTCTCCTGCGAGCAGAGAAGGTTGAGAGGAGATTTGATAGAGGTGTTCAAAATCATGAGGGTTCTGGACAGAGTAGATAGAGAGAAACTGTTCCCATTGGCGGAAGGGTCGAGAACCAGAGGACACAGATTTAAGGTGATTGGCAGAAGAACCAAAGGCGACATGAGGAAAAACTTTTTTACGCAGCGAGTGGTTAGGATCTGGAATGCACTGCCTGAAAGGGTGGTGGAGGCAGATTCAATCACGGCTTTCAAAAGGGAACTGGATAAGGAGCTGAAGGAAAAAGAATTGCAGGGCTACGGGGAAAGGGCGGGGGAGTGGGACTAGCTGAGGTGATCTTGCAGAGAGTCGGCACGGGCTCGACAGGCCGAATGGCCTCCTTCTGTGCTGTAACCATTCTATGATTTTATGATTCTATATATGTCAAATAAATCAGCTTTGTTTCAAACACAGTGTGTTGAGTCCTTGACGTCTCCAAGATAAGAGAAGACTATTTGATGTCCTGTTACAAACTGCTCCCTTTTTGGGTCTTTTCTCCTTTCTATCTCTAGATTATTTCAGTTCTCATACCTTCAGTGACTCTCATGGACAAGTCCCAGCTCCCCATACCTTCCAGAGTGCCTCTCCCAGCCTTGGTATCCAGGGAAGGTCTCGGTAACACGCCCGGGATCACTAAACACAAAACCCAGTCTGTTAATCACTTTCAGCGACTGGACTTAGCGTGTGACCCACAGCATCTCTCTCACCTTCGATGTGTGAATAGAGCATCACGCCGCAGAACCTGGTTTTAAATTTGAATCCACTCAGAAAATGTATTGAACAAAATACGAACAAATAAACACGTCACGGCCCAATAATCCAGCTCTATGTTCACAGGAGGAAGCCTGTTATCGAACTCCTCGAGTGGGCAAAAGATCCCAAATGTAAGAGTCCCTCGAATCCTTTGTTAATACCTTTCAAATCCTGAACGGTTCCTGCCTTATTCTAGAATTCCCCATCCCTCTGGGAGTCGATATTGGTCAAAAACTACTAATTGTAAATTTCTAACTGATTTTTCTCTTTCAGGTGTTTCAAGCTGACCAGGTCCTTCTCTCAGAGAATCTCCAAGGAGACTTATTGATTTAAACACAGCTCTCCCCTCTTTTATATCCAGGATTAGATTACTGGGAATTTGAATACCTGACCACTCAAATTTAAAAGGGCCCGTCAGTGATATACAGACTGAACCAATCACACAGCTCTGGGTCAGTTTGAATGATTCCTCTCTCCAGCCTGTAACCGATGAAACTTGTAACACTGAGGCTGAAATTCCACTGCCGTGTGCCGGGGGTGGAGGCAGTGCTGGAGCAACAAACCGGGTTCAGAGAGGGCACAGTGGGCCGGCCCTTGACCTGGGTTTTCTGATGAGCTTGTCCTGGGGCCCAGTGGGCTTTCACTGCTCCGGGGTATTTCCGGGCATGTCCTCACTGCCCCTGGAATTCCCACACATTGCCCCCTGGGTGTGAGGCCAGCGCTCTGTGCCTTTAAACACTGGAGTGAAGCCGAGTCCTGCAGGCACTCAGTCACCAGGAGGAGTTTCTAACTGTCCGGACCGACCTTTTGGGGAGATTATCCCACTTTTGGGCCAGTTGTGGTTTCTTCCCATTGTCCCGTTGCTTGTTCCCTTGGATTGGATCTTTATTTGTTCCCTTTGGTTTGGTTTCAGTTTCACTGCTGGACCCACCACTCAAAGCACTTTGTCTGATCTGCCCCCGGGAATGAGCAGACTCCTCCCTCACCTCCCACACTGCACCATCTCTCCTCCTCTTTCCCCCTTGGTTGTGTTCCACACTCTGGGCCTTGGGCCTTGCCCGGGGATTCTCAGTATGAACAGGTGGGGTGTGTTTTGAGACAGGGTGTCTCCGCTCTCCACCTTTAAAGGGACAAGGAGACGACCAGCTGGGCTGAATGGCCCTGCTTTATGACATCACTGCAGTGCCTAGCAACCAACCTCCCTCAGTCCTGCTCATTATGGGCTGGGAGTGTTTGATGGGACAGTGCAGAGGGAGCTTTACTCTGTATCTAACCAGTGCTGTACCTGCCCTGGGAGTGTTTGATGGGACAGTGTAGAGGGAGCTTTACTCTGTATCTAACCCGTGCTGTACCTGCCCTGGGAGTGTTTGATGGGACAGTGTAGAGGGAGCTTTACTCTGTATCTAACCCGTGCTGTACCTGCCCTGGGAGTGTTTGATGGGACAGTGTAGAGGGAGCTTTACTCTGTATCTAACCCGTGCTGTACCTGCCCTGGGAGTATTTGATGGGACAGTGTAGAGGGAGCTTTACTCTGTATCTAACCCGTGCTGTACCTGCCCTGGGAGTGTTTGATGGGACAGTGTAGAGGGAGCTTTACTCTGTATCTAACCCGTGCTGTACCTGCCCTGAGAGTGTTTGATGGGACAGTGTAGAGGGAGCTTTACTCTGTATCTAACCCGTGCTGTACCTGCCCTGGGAGTGTTTGATGGGACAGTGCAGAGGGAGCTTTACTCTGTATCTAACCCATGCTGTACCTGCCCTGGGGTTGTTTGATGGGACAGTGTAGAGGGAGCTTTACTCTGTATCTAACCCGTGCTGTACCTGCCCTGGGAGTGTTTGATGGGACAGTGCAGAGGGAGCTTTACTCTGTATCTAACCCATGCTGTACCTGCCCTGGGGTTGTTTGATGGGACAGTGTAGAGGGAGCTTTACTCTGTATCTAACCCGTGCTGTACCTGCCCTGGGAGTGTTTGATGGGACAGTGTAGATGGAACTTTTCTATCTGAGAGAGATAATTTTTGGGCGGACCCCTTGAAACCTTCTCATGGACCCCGGTGGAGACCCTCTGATCGACAAGATGCGCTGCAGCAACTCGCCAAGGCTTCTTCGGCAGCACCTCCCAAACCCGCCACCTCCACCACCTCGAAGGACAAGGGCAGCAGGCGCAGGGGAACACCACCACCTCCAGGTTCCCCTCCAAGTCACACATCATCCTGACTTAGAAGTATATCGGCCGATCCTTCATCGTCGCTGGGTCAAAATCCTGGAACTCCCTCCCTACCAGCACTGTGAGAGCACCTTCACCACACGGACTGCAGCGGTTCAGGCCACTTTCTAATTGGAGATGTGAACCAGTGGAACCTTTCAGACGCTGAATTGTAGATTTTGTACCAAAGATTAATATAAGATTTAAGTAAAAGTTCATAATTTTATTGCAATTTCTGACAAGAGTCCCTGAATTAAGGGGAACGATCACAGACAGTGGTTCTTAAAGGGACACTGCAGTCCCGAGAACACAATCAGTTCTATATCCAGAATGGGGGTTATTAACATCAGCAGAAACAAACCCCAACTCTCAGAGTGAACATGGTTCAGTCCTGGATGTGATTAACAGCAGCAATAACAGCAGAATCCAACCCCTGCAGTCACTTGTGAACCCCCCTTAGTTTAGTGTCATTTTAAACTTAGCTACACAATTGTTTCTTCCTCCAAGCCATGAATAAATAAAGTGAAAAGTTGAGGCCCCAGAACAGATCCCTGGACGACACCACTTGTCACATCGCGCCAATCTGAGTACGTACCTTTCATCCCACTCTCTGTCCCCTACCTCCTGACCAATTCTCTTCCCATCAAAAGGTTGCCTCCAATTCTGAGTGCTCTCAATTTTACCAATAATCTTTTGTGTGACCCCTTATGGAACGCCTCCTAGAAGACCCTATAGGACAGGGGTTCTTAAATTGTTTTGGTTGAAGGACCCCTCTTCAGATGGATTAGTAATCGCAGACCCCCCATCTAAAACACAATACTACAAACTCCTTTCACATTTACATTTCTGAATGTAAAGTTCATCAGTGTCCTGTTAAAGGGACTTGCATGAAGTTTTGCCAGAGTTGTCCGATATAGTGAAGGTTGATGTGATTGGTGATGTGAAAACTTTGATCTTCCTACAGCTGGAGATTTATCTATCCTAAGTCCCATTACTTTCCCCATTACTATCTTTTTCAATAACTAATATTGGATTATTTCTCCCATTGATTTATTTTTAGTATCGCTTCAATCACTGGTATTTTTCCGATACCTTCCCTGGATACCAAGGCTGGAAGGTATGGAGAGCTGGGACTTGTCCATGAGAGTAACCGAAGGTATGAGAACTGAAATAATCTACAGTGAGAAAGGAGAAAAGGCCCAAACATGGAGCAGTGGGTAACAGGACATCAATTAGTCTCCTTCTATCTCGGAGACACAAAGGACTCAACACACAGTGTGTTTGAAACAAAACTGATTTATTTGCCATTTACCCAGAATATTAATCTCCAGCCCAGTTATAGAGGTTATTAACATCAGCAGAAACAAATCCCAACTGCCAGAGTGAACATGGTTCAGTCCTGGATGTGATTAACAGCAGCAATAACAGATAGAATCCAACCCCTGCAGTCACTTGTGAACTCGCTGGTGTCTCAGCAGGATGGATAAATGAATGAATCCCTTCTCACACTCAGAGCAGGTGAACGTCCTCTCTCCAGTGTGAACTCGCTGGTGAATCAGCAGGCTGGAGTGCTGAGTGAATCCCTTCCCACACACGGAGCAGGTGAACGGCCTCTCCCCAGTGTGAACTCGCTGGTGTATCAGCAGCCTGGATGAATTAGTGAATCCCTTCCCACACACGGAGCAGGTGAACGGCCTCTCCCCAGTGTGAACTCGCTGGTGTATCAGCAGATTGGATGAATTAGTGAATCCCTTCCCACACACGGAGCAAGTGAACGGCCTCTCCCCGGTGTGAACTCGTTGGTGCGTCAGAAGGTTGGATGAAGTAGTGAATCCCTTCCCACACACGGAGCAGGTGAACGGCCTTTCCCCAGTGTGAACTCGCTGATGTTTCAGAAGGTTGGATGAATTAGTGAATCCTTTCTCACACACGGAGCAGCTGAACGGCCTCTCCCCAGTGTGAACTCGCTGGTGTGTCAGAAGCTCGGATGACTGAGTGAATCCCTTCCCACACACAGAGCAGGTGAATGGCCTCTCCCCGGTGTGACTGCGTCGATGAGTTTCCAGCTTCGATGGGGAACTGAATCCCTTCCCAGTCTCCACATTTCCACGGTTTCTCCGTGGTGCGGGTGTCCTCATGTCTCTCCAGGTTGGACGATCAGTTCAAGCCTTTTCCACACAGAACAGTCTACGGTTTCTCCCCGCTGTGAACGGTGCGATGTTTTTTCAGGCTGTGTAACTGGTTAAAACATTTCTCCTTCCACATTCAAAGGCCGATGATATTCAGGTCGCGATGAATCGAGTGACTCTCAGATCTTGACGAAATGGTTGGTTTGAGTTTCCCGTCTGTAAATCCTCCCCTTCTAATACCCTGTAAAAGGAGTTTACAAAAGTCATCACTGTAATTACAGGATAGAAATTCAGAACAGACAGTTATAGTTGCTGTAAAACATTCTTTCCTCTCTTATTCCCCAAAGCGGTAAATCCTCGTCCCACACACTCTCCCTCCTCCCTGTGCTGAAATCCAAACCCATCGCACCATCTCCAACATTTCTTTCCTCCACTCCCAGTTTCTCCCTCCCTCTACTCTGGTTGGGTTCAGTTCCACACCCGCTGTGTGCAGAGTGAGAATAAAATCAATGAGTCAATGATTGTCTCTCCTGGTCACTGGGACCCTGAAGCCCCGCCCACTCTCTGTTCCTGTATCAAGATGGTCGCGCATGCGCTCCCTGACACACAATCACATGGCAGCACAACAACCCCCACCCGCTTTCCTTTACAAAGATGGCGATCGTTAACCTGGGCCTGTTTTCCGGAAAAGCCCCGTAGCTGCAAACGCGGAATCTGTAGCTTCTTATTCGGGTTTGCTGCCTACATTAGGCGCTTATGAAACCTCCACGACCACCCGCTGTGTCCATTAATCCTCTCGCCCCGTTGCCTCTCACCCCGCCGCCTTATTCCCGCTGCAAAACTCTCTCCAGCCTGAGCCCGTCTCCAGCACTCGCGCCGCTCTGATCAAAGTCACACTGCGCATGCTCCAACTCCAGACCCCGTACTGCGCCTGCGCACTGAGCACCTGCGGTGACTGGGGCACATTCTGTATCGCGGGGCATATTGGGTAACAGCTCCGCCATTGAAAGCCCAAATTAAAATCTTAGAATCATAGAAAGGTAACAGCACAGAAGGAGCCCATTCAGCCCGTCGAGCCCGTGCCGGCTCTTAGCAAGATCACTTCAGTAAGTCCCACTCCCCCGCCCTTTCCCCATAGCCTTGCAATTTTTTTTCCTTCAGGTACTTATCCAATTCCCTTTTGAAAGCCACGATTGAATCTGCCTCCACCACCCTTTCAGGCAGTGCATTCCAGATCCTAACCACTCGCTGCGTAAAAAAGTTTTTACTCAGGTCGCCTTTGGTTCTTCTGCCAATCACCTTAAATCTGTGTCCTCTGGTTCTCGACCCTTCCGCCAATGGGAACAGTTTCTCTCTATCTACTCTGTCCAGACCCCTCGTGATTTTGAACACCGAGAGTCATAACGGCACAGTAGGAGGCCATGCGGCCCATCGAGTCCGTGCCGGCTCTCTGTAGAGCAATCCAGTCAGTCCCATTCCCCCACTCTATCCCCGTAGCCCTGCAAGTTTATTTCCCTCAAGTGCCTATCCAGTCTCCCCTTGAAAACATTGAGTGTCTCCGCTTCCACCATGTCCGTCGGCTGCGAATTCCAGGTCATCACCACTCGCTGCGTAAAAAAGTTTTTCCTCACATCCCCCCTGTATCTCTTGCCCAAAACCTTAAATCTGTGTCCCCTAGTCCTTGTACCATCAACTCGTGGGAACAGCCTTTCCCCGTCTAGCCTATTCAAACCCGTCATAATCTTGTACCCCTCTATCAAATCACCCCTCAACCTCCTTTGCTCCAATGAAAACAAATCCAGCTTCTCCAACCTGTCCTTGTAGCTAAGATCCCCCATCCCCAGAACCATTCTGGTAAATCTCCTCTGCACCCTCTCAAGGGCCTTCACATCCTTCCTAAAGTGTGGTGACCAGAACTGGACACAATACTCCAGTTGTGGCCTAACCAGCACTTTATAAAGGTTCAGCATAACTTCTCTACTTTTGTACTCAATACCTCTATTTATGAAGCCCAAGATCCCATATGCTTTGTTCACCACTCTCTCAATATGTCCTGCCACCTTCAGGGACCTATGCACATTAACTCCCAGGTCCCTCTGTCCCTGCACACTCTTTAAAACTGTGCCATTAAGTGTATATTGCCTCTCCCTATTCCTTCTGCCAAAATGCATCACCTCACACTTCTCAAGTTTGGTGTCATCGGCAAATTTAGAAATTCTACTCTGTATTCCAATATCCAGGTCATTTATATATATTAAAAAAAAGCAGTGGCCCCAGCACTGACCCTTGGGGAACACCACTGTCTACCATCCTCCAGTCTGAAAAACAGCCATTTACCATGACTCGCTGTTTTCTGTCCTTAAGCCAATTCCTTATCCAAGCTGCCACTGACCCACCTATTCCATGAGCCTCAATTTTGTTAACCAACCTTCTATGTGGTACTTTGTCAAACACCTTTCGAAAATCCATGGAGACAACATCCATTGCATTCCCTTCATCAATCCTCTCTGTTACTTCATCAAAAAATTCAATTAGATTAGTCAAACATGATCTGCCTTTTACAAATCTGTGTTGTCTCTGCTTAATTAGCTTAAACCTCTCCAAGTGCCCGTTCATTTTTTCCTTGATTAAATTGATTACATTTCTATCAAATCTCCTCTCAATCGTCTCTGCTCTAAGGAAAACAACCTCAGCATCTCCAGTCTATCCAAGTAACTGAAGTCCCTTATCCCTGGAACCATTCTTGTAAATCTTTTCTGCACCCTCTCTCAAGCCTTCACATCCTTCCTAACGTGCGGTGCCCAGAATTGAACACAATACTCCAGTTGAGGCTGAACCAGTGTTTTATAAAGGCTCATCATAATTTCCTTGCTTTTGTACTTTATACCTCTATTTATGAAGCCCAGGATGCTTTTTTAACCGCTTTCTCAACCTGTCCTGCCACCTTTAACGATTTGTGCACATACACTCCCAGGTCTCTCTGTTCCTGCACCCCCTTTAGGATTGTACCCTTTAGTTTATATTGCCTCTCCTCATTCTTCCTACCAAAATGTATCACTGCGCACTTTTCTGTGTTAACCTTCATCTGCCATGTGTCAGGCCATTCCACAGGTCTATGTCCTCTTGAAGTCTCTCCCCATCCGCCTCACTGCGCACTATACTTACAAGTTTTGTGTCATCCGCAAATTTTGAAATAGCGCCCTGTGCACCTAAATCCAAATCATTAATATATACCAAGAAAAGCAGTGATCCCAGTACCAACCCCTGGGGAACACCACTGTATACCTTCCTTCAGTCCAAAAAGCAACCATTCATCACTACTTTCTGTTTCCTGTCACTTAGCCAATTTCGTTTCTATGCTGCCACTGTACCTTTTATTCCATGGGCTTCAATTTTGCTGGCAAGCCTATTATGTGGCACTTTATCAAACGCCTTTTGGAAGTCCACATATACCCCATCAACTGCATTGCCCTCATCAACCCTCTCTGTTACCTCATTTAAAATTCAATCAAATTAGTCAAACACAATTTGCCTTCAACAAATCCGTGCTGGCTTCGCTTAATTAATCCACACTTGTCCAAGTGACTGTTAATTTTGTCCCGGATTATCATTTCTAAAAGCTTCCCCACCACCAAGGTTAAGATGACGGCCCTGTAGTTGCTGGGTTTATCCTGACACCCTTTTTTGAACAAGGGAGTAACATTTGCAATTCTCCAGTTCTCTGGCACTACCCCCATATCCATGGAGGATTGGAAGATTATGGCCAGTACCTCCGCAATGTTCACCTTTACTTCCCTCAGCGTCCTAGGATGCATCCCATCCGGTCCTCATCCTTCACTATGTCTTTGGCAGCATCTTCTTCCTTGGTAAAGGCAGATACAAAATACTCATTTAGTACCTCAGCCATGCCCTCTGTCTCCATGCATTTAGTCTCATTTTTGGTTCTGAATCAGCCCCACCCTTACTACCTGTTTACTATTTATATGCCTATTGAAGACTTTTGGATTCCTTTTTATGTTAGCTGCCAGTCTATTCTCATTCTCTCTTTTTGCCCCTCTTATTTCCTTTTTCACTCCCCTCTGAACTTTCTGTATTCAGCCTGGTTCTTACTTGTATTCTCAACCTGACATCTCTCATATGCCCCTTTTTTCTGCTTTATCTTAATCTCTATCTCTTTCGTCATCCAGGGAGCTCTGGCTTTGGTTGCCCACCTTTCCCCCTCGTGGGAATGTACCTCAACTGTGCCTGAACCATCTCCTCTCAAAGGCAGCCCATTGTTCAATGACAGTTTTGCTGCCAATCTTTGATTCCAATTTACCCAGGCCAGGTCCGTTCTTAACCCATTGAAATAGGCCCTCCTTTTTTTTATTTGTTTATGGGATGTGGGCGTTTCTGGCAAGGCCAGCATTTATTGCCCATCCCTAATTGCTCTTGAGAATGTGTTGGTGAGCCGCCTTCTTGAACCGCTGCAGTCCATGTGGTGAAGGTACTGCCACAGTGCTGTTAGGGAGGGAGTTCCAGGATTTTGACCCAGTGACGATGAAGGAACAGCAATATATTTCTAAGTCAGGATGGTGTGTGATTTGGAAGGGAACTTGGAGGTAGTGGTGTTCCCATGCGCCTGCTGCCCTTGTACTTCTAGGTGGAAGAGGTTGCGCGTTTGGGAGGTGCTGCCGAAGAAGCCTTGGCGAGTTGCTGCAGTGCCTCTTGTAGGGAACGGTAGTGCAGTGGTAATGTCACTGGGCTAGTAATCCAAAGGTGTGGACTAATGATCCAGCGATGTGAATTCACAATCCCACCACAGCAGCTGGGGAATTTAAAATTCAGTTAATTAAATAAATCTGGAATTTAAAAAAAGTATCAATAATGGTAACCATGAAACTATTGGATTGTCATAAAAAGCCATCTGATTTGCTAATGTCCTTTAGGGCAGGAAATCTGCTGTCTTTACCTGGTCTGGCCTATATGTGACTCCAGACCCACAGCAATGTGTTTGACTTCTCTGAAATTGCCTAGCAAGTCACGCAGTTGTAACAAACCGCTGCAGAAGTTTCTCAGGGCAGTATTTCAGCCAGTGGAGTTTTCCCCCCGATTCCCATTGACTTCAGTTTTACCAGGGCTCCTTGATACCACACTCAGCCAAATGCTGCCTTGATGTCAAGCGCAGTCACTCTCACCTCACCTCTGGAATTCAGCTCCTTTGTCCATGTTTGGACCAAGGCTGTAATGAGCCGAGTGGGCTTGGTGGAACCCAAACAGGGCATCAGTGAGCAGGTTATTGGTGAGTAAGTGCCGCTTGACAGCACTGTCGATGACACCTTCCATCACTTTGCTGATTGAGAGTAGACTGATGGGGCGGTAATTGGCCGGATTGGATTTGTCCTGCTTTTTGTGGACAGGACATACCTGGGCAGTTTTCCACATTGTTGGATAGATGCCAGTGTTGTAGCTGTACTGGAACAGCTTGGCTAGAGACGCGGCTAGTTTCAGCACGATAGCCGGGATGTTGTCAGGGCCCGTGGCCTTTGCTGTATCCAGTGCGCTCAGCCGTTTCTTGATATCACGTGGAGTGAATCGAATTTCCTGTGATGGTGGGCACCGCAGGAGTAGGCCGATATGGATCATCCACTTGGCACTTCTGACTGAAGATGGTTGCAAACGCTTCAGCCTTGTCTTTTGCACTCACGTGCTGGGCTCCATCATCATTGAGGATGGGGATATTCATGGAGCCTCCTCCTCCCGTTAGTTGTTTAATGGTCCACCACCATTCACGACTGGATGTGGCAGGACTGCAGAGCTATAATCGGATCCGTTGATTGTGGGATCGCTTAGCCCTGTCTATAGCATGCTGCTTCCGCTTTTTAGCATGCATGTAGTCCTGTGTTGCAGCTTCTCCAGGTTGGCACCTCATTTTTAGGTACGCCTGGTGCTGCTCCTGGCATGCTCTTCTGCACTCCTTATTGAACCAGGGTTGGTCCCCTGGCTTGATGGTAATGGTAGAGTGAGGGATATGCCGGGCCATGAGGTTACAGATTGTGGTGGAATACAATTCTGCTGCTGCTGATGGCCCACAGCGCCTCATGGATGCCCACTTTTAAGCTGCTAGATCTGTTCTGAATCTATCCCATTTAGCACGGTGATAGTGCCGAACAACACGATGGAGGGTGTCCTCAGTGTGAAGATGGGACCTCATCTCCATAAGGACTGTGCGGTGGTCACTGCTACCAATGCTGTCATGGACAGATGCATCTACGACAGGTAGATTGGTGAGGACGAGGTCAAGTAGGGTTTTCCCTCTTGTTGGTTCTCTCACCACCTGTCGCAGGCCCAGACTGGCAGCTATGTCCTTCAGGACTCGGCCAGCTCGGTCAGTAGTGGTGCTACCGAGGCAGTCTTGGTGCTGGACATTGAAGTCCCCCACCCAGAGTACATTCTGTGCCCTTGCTACTCTCAGTGCTTCTTCCAAGTGGTGTTCAACATGGAGGAGTACTGATTCATCAGCTGAGGGTGGGCGGTAGGTGGTAATCAGCAGGAGGTTTCCTTGCCTATGCTTGACCTGAAGCCATGAGACTTCATGGGGTCCGGAGTCAATGTTGAGGACTCCCAGGGCCACTCCCTCGTGACTGTATACCACTGTGCCCCCACCCCTGGTGGGTCTGTCCTGCCGGTGGGACAGGACATACCCAGGGATGGTGATGGAGGAGTTTGGGACATTGGCTGAAAGGTATGATTCTGTTGCTTGACTAGTCTGTGTGACAGCTCTCCCAATTTTGGCACAAGTCCCCAGATGTTGGTGAGGAGGACTTCGCAGGGTTGACTGGGCTGGGTGTGCCTTTGCCGTGTCCGTAGCCAGTGCCGAGGTCGATGCGGGTTGGTCTGTCCGGCTTCACTCTTATTATGTTTCGTAGCAGTTAGTTACAACTGAGTGACTTGCTGGGCCATTTCAGAGGGCAGTTAAGAGTCAACCACATTGCTGTGGGTCTGGAGTCACATATAGGCCAGACCGGATAAGGACGGCAGATTTCCTTCCCTAAAGGACATTAGTGAAACAGATGGGTTTTTTCGACAATCTGATAGTTTCATGGTCACCATTACTGATACTAGCTTTTTATTCCAGATTTATTTAATTAACTGAATTTAAATTCCCCAGCTGCCATGGTGGGATTTGAAATAATCTAGAGTAAGAAAAGGCCCAAAAATGGAACAGTCAGTAACAGAACATCAATGAGTCTTCTCTTATCATGGAGAAATCAAAAATTCGACACACTGTGTTTGAAACAAAGATGATTTATTTCATATTTATACAGAATATTAATCTCCAGTTATAGGGGTTATTAACATCAGCAGAAACAAACCCCAACTCTCAGAGTGAACATGGTTCAGTCCTGGATGTGATTAACAGCAGCAATAACATCAGAATCCAACCCCTGCAGTCGGTCGTGAACTTGCTGGTGTCTCAGCAGGTTGGATGACTGAGTGAATCTCTTCCCACACACGGAGCAGGTGAACGGCCTCTCCCCAGTGTGAACTCGCTGGTGATTAAACAGGTTGGATGACAAAGTGAATCCCTTCCCACACTCAGAGCAGGTGAATGGCCTCTCCCCAGTGTGAACTCGCTGGTGTCTCAGCAGGGTGGATGACTGAGTGAATCTCTTTCCACACACGGAGCAGATGAACAGTCTCTCCCCAGTGTGAATGCGTTGGTGGTTCTGCAGATCATTTTTGCTTTTATACTTCATATCACAGTTCGAACATTTAAAAGATTTCTCCTCTGTGTGAATACGATGGTGCCTCAGAAGGTGGGATGACTGACTGAATCCCTTCCCACATTCAATGCACGCGAATGGTCTCGCTCCAGTGTGAACTCGCTGGTGTGTCAGCAGGTAGGATGACTGAGTGAATCCCTTCCCACACACGGAGCAGGTGAACGGCCTCTCCCCAGTGTGAGTGCGATGATGCATTTCCAGCTCAGATGGGTAACTGAATCCCTTCCCACAGTCCCTACATTTCCACGGTTTCTCCATGGTGCGGGTATCCTTGTGTCTCTCCAGGTTGGACGATCAGTTGAAGCCTCGTCCACACACTGTGTTCTCCCCGCTGTGAATGGTGCGAACTTTTTCAGGCTGTGTAAAGATTCAGACAAACATTTCTCTTTCCACATTCAAAGGCCAATTATATTTAGGTCCTGAAGAATTGAGTGACTGTCAGATCTTGACGGGATGTTTGGTTTAAGTTTCCCGTCAGTAAATCCTGCCCTTCTAATATCCTATAAAGGGAATTTACAAAAGTCATCACTGTAAGTACAGGATCGAAATTCAGAAGAGACAATTCTAGTTGCTGTGGAACATTCTTTCCTCTCTTCTTCCCCAAAGCTGTTAATCCCCGTCCCTCCTTACTGCGCGGAAATCCAAACCCTTCGCACCACCTCCAACATTTTTCCTGTCAGTCGATTTTTCTCCCTCCCCTGAAGGTGCTGCCTCTGGCTGGGTTCAGTTCTAAACTCACCGGTTCCCCTCCCTCTCCTCCCCTGAAGGTGCTGACTCTGGCTGGGTTCAGTTCTACACTCACTGGTTCCCCTCCCTCTCTTCCCCTGAAGGTGCTGACTCTGGCTGGGTTCAGTTCTACACTCACTGGTTCCCCTCCCTCTCCTCCCCTGAAGGGGCTGACTCTGGCTGGGTTCAGTTCTACACTCACTGGTTCTCCTCCCCTGAAGGTGCTGACTCTGGCTGGGTTCAGTTCTACACTCACTGGTTCCACTCCCTCTCCTCCCCTGAAGGTGCTGACTCTGGCTGGGTTCAGTTCTGCACTCATCAGTTGCTGTCCAATGTGTGACCTGTGTGCCACATCTATGTATCAACTCTTTGGGAATCAGACCGAATGCGCAGTCCCTCTGGGGACCAGACCCCCGGCCCGAATCAAAGGTTTCAGAGGAGGAGAGATTGATAAAACTAGTTGAAAGAAGGTGTGGTGGTGAAATGTTGGGCGGGTGCTCAGCATCTCACACATCGTGTAAGATTAACATTCCACATGTCTGAAGCTGTTCATTCCGTCCCTGATTTGGGCATATCTTGAGCTGGCACTTCTTGTCCCATTGTACCGAGTTCGTGCAACAGGAGAGCCAGGGATCAGGGGGATATTGGACAGGAAGCACACAGCACGGACATTACACTGCAGGTGGGATATGTGAGAGTGTTACAGTGAGGAATTCAGGCACTTTATTAAACACACACACAGCAGAAGCACATTAATCTGATGGGAGATCACTGACACACGAGCATCCAGTGGTGTGGAGCCTCCTGAGAGTCCGGCCCCTTTACAGCCAGTATTTACAGGAGCTGGGACACGGAAAAGAGTCTCATTAAAATCAGTCATATATTTGTTCACACAAACCAACCCCCCAAAATACTGAGTAATTTCTCCTCCATTTACAGACACTCCCTGACCAGTCACCATTTCTCCTCCATTTACAGACACTCCCTGACCAGTCACCATTTCTCCTCCATTTACAGACGCTCCCTGACCAGTCACCATTTTTCCTTCATTTACAGACGTTCCCTGAACAGTCACCATTTCTCCTCCATTTACAGACGCTCCCTGACCAGTCTCCATTTCTCCTCCATTTACAGACGCTCCCTGACCAGTCCCCATTTCTCCTCCATTTACAGACGCTCCCTGACTTCCTGTCTGTCCCGGAGTTTGGCGCGGGGCCCCTTTGCTGAACGAATCGGGAGAAACCGGGAAGCGGCGGGCGGATAATGTTGAGTGTTTTAATAATGGGGCCTCACTCGTCTGACAATGGACGTAGTGTATTTAGACTTCCAGAAGGCATTCGACAAGGTGCCACATAAAAGATTATTGCTCAAGATAAAAAATCACTGGATTGGGGGGAATATTCTGGCATGGGTGGAGGATTGGTTATCTAACAGGAAGCAGAGAGTTGGGATAAATGGTTCATTCTCGGACTGGCAATCAGTAGCCAGTGGTGTTCCGCAGGGGTCGGTGCTGGGTCCCCAACTCTTTACAATCTATATTAACGATTTGGAATAGGGGACCAAGTGTAACATATCAAAGTTTGCAGATGATATAAATATGGGAGGGAAAGTAGAAAGTGAGGAGGACATAAAAAACCTACAAGGGGATATAGACAAGCTGGGTGAGTGGGCAGAGATTTGGCAGATGCAATACAATATTGGAAAATGTGAGGTTATGCACTTTGGCAGGAAACATCAGAGAGCAAGGTATTATCTTAATGGCGAGAAACTGGAAAGTACTGCAGTACAAAGGGATCTGGGGGTCCTAGTGCAAGAAAATCAAAAAGTTAGTATGCAGGTGCAGCAGGTGATCAAGAAGGCCAATGGAATGTTGGCTTTTATTGCTAGGGGGATAGATTATAAAAACAGGGAGGTATTGCTGCAAGTTATATAAGGTATTGGTGAGACCGCATCTGGAATACTGCATACAGTTTTGGTGTCCATACTTAAGAAAAGACATACTTGCTCTCGAGGCAGTACAAAGAAGGTTCACTCGGTTAATCCCCGGGATGAGGGGGTGGACATACGAGGAGAGGTTGAGTAGATTGGGACTCTACTCATTGGAGTTCAGAAGAATGAGAGGCGATCTTATTGAAACATATAAGATTGTGAAGGGGCTTGATCTGGTGGATGCGGTAAGGATGTTCCCAAGGATGGGTGAAACTAGAACTAGGGGGCATAATCTTAGAATAAGGGGCTGCTCTTTCAAAACTGAGATGAGGAGAAACTTCTTCACTCAGAGGGTAGTAGGTCTGTGGAATTTGCTGCCCCAGGAAGCTGTGGAAGCTACATCATTAAATAAATTTAAAAACAGAAATAGACAGTTTCCGAGAAGTAAAGGGAATTAGGGGTTACGGGGAGCGGGCGGGAAATTGGACATGAGGCTGAGTTCGGATCGGTCGAGGCCCTGTGGGTGGCGTAGCGGGCCCAGGGGCTGAGTGGTCGGGTCCTGCTCCTACTTCTTGTGTTCTTTAAATTTCAGGTTAGGATCAGATCAGCCATGATCTTATTGAATGGCGGAGCAGGCTCGAGGGGCCGATTGGCCTACTCCTGCTCCTATTTCTTATGTTCTTATTATGTTCTTATGTCCCCCCGGGGTTTATTAACTCGCTCCCTGAGCTCTCTCACCTGATGTGTCAGCGGCTGCTGCCAAGGTCCGCGCATGCTCAGCTCACCTTCGATTGTTCAGGTTAAAAGGTCAAGCCCCGCCCCTCACACACTCCGATTGGTTGGAGGACCCGCCGCCCGCTCGGTCCGCCAGCCTCACCCCGCTCTTCCTATTGGTCCCGAGCTCCCGTCAATCACCCGGGCAGTGTGAGCTGAGCATGCGCAGTGCGGTGTACGGGAGACAGAGGCTGAAGGCTCGATGTTGGAGTCGGGTCCCGGACAGCTGGTACCGGCGGGAGGGCGCAGGGGGCCTGGTGGGTGGGCGTGGAGGCTTCACAAACAACTGGTGTAGGCCGCAAGCTCCGAACAATAACGTAAAGTTCCCCGGTTGCAGATTCGGGGCTTTCTCCCGGTAAAAGGCCCGGGTTGACGGCCGCCATCTTTGTGCAGGAAGGCGGAGGAAAACTGGGAGTGGACGAAAAAATGTTGGAGATGGTGCGATGGGTTTGGATTTCAGCACAGGGAGGAGGGAGAGTGTGTGGGACGGGGAGTTACAGCTTTGGGGGAACAAGAGAGGAAAGAATGTTCCACAGAAACTAGAATTGTCTGTTGTGGATTTCTATCCTGCACTTACAGTGATGACTTTTGTAAACTCCTTTTACAGGGTGTTAGAATTTACAGACAGGAAGCTCAAACCAAACATCACATCAAGATCTGACAGAGTCACTCCATTCATCAAAACCTGAATATCATCGGCCTTTGAATGTGGAAGGAGAAATGTTTGTCTGTTCTTTCTGTGGGAAAAGATTTCAAACATCAGTGTGACTGGAAAAGCACCGAGACACACACACCCGAGTGAGAGTGTTCCAGTGCACTGACTGTGGAAAGAGCTTTAACCAGTTACACAGCCTGAAAATACATCGCACTGTTCACAGCGGGGAGAAACCGTACACGTGTTCTGTGTGTGGACGAGGCTTCAACTGATCGTCCAAGCTGGAGAGACACAAGGACACCCGCACCATGGAGAAACCCTGGAAATGTGGGGACTGTGGGAAGGGATTCAATTACCCATCCCAGCTGGAAGCTCATCGACGCAGTCACACAGGGGAGAGGCCGTTTACCTGCTCTGTGTGTGGGAAGGGATTCACTTGGCCATCCTATCTGCTGATGCACAAGCGACTTCACACAGGGGAGAGGCCATTCACTTGCTCCGTGTGTGGGAAGGGATTCACTCTGTCATCCAGCCTCACCTCACACCAACTTGTTCACACTGATAAGAGACCTTTTAAATGTTCTGACTGTGAGAAGAGCTTTATAAGCACAAGGGATCTTCTGACACACCAGCGAGTTCACACTGGGGAGAGGCCGTTCACCTGCTCCGTGTGTGGGAAGGGATTCACTCAGTCATCCCACCTGCTGACACACCAGCGAGTTCACACTGGGGAGTGGCCGTTCACCTGCTCCGTATGTGGGAAGGGACTTGCTCTGTCATCCCATCTGCTGACACACCAGCGAGTTCACACTGGGGAGAGGCCGTTCACCTGCTCCGTGTGTGGGAAGGGATTCACTCAGTCATCCAACCTGCTGACACACCAGCGAGTTCACACCGGGGAGAGACCGTTCACCTGCTCTGAGTGTGGGAAGGGATTCACCCGGTCATCCACCCTTCTGAGACACCAACGAGTTCACAAATGACTGCAGGGTTGGATTCTGTTGTTATTGCTGCTGTTAATCACATCCGGGAGTGAACCATGTTAATTCTGACAGTTGGGGTTTGTCTCTGCTGATGTTAATAACCCTATAACTGGGCTGGAGTTTAATATTTTGATATCTGTCAAATAAATCAGCTTTGTTTCAAACACACAGTGTGTCGAGTCCTTGATTTCTCCAAGATAACAGGAGACTATTTGATGTCCTGTTACTGACTGCTCCATTTTTGGGCCTTTTCTCCTTTCTAACTCTAGATTAGTTCAGTTCTCATACCTTCGGTTACTCTCATGGACAAGTCCCAGCTCCCCATACATTCCAGAGTGCCTCTCCTAGCCTTGGTATCCAGGGAAGGTATTGGTAACACGCCCGGGATCACTAAACACAAAACCCAGTCTAATCCCACTTTCCAGCTCTTGGTCTGTCGCCCTGTTGGTTTCGGCACTTCAGGTGCATATCCAAGTACTTTTAAATACGAGAGTTTCTGCCTCGACCACATTTTCAGACAGTGAGTTCCAGACCCCCACCACCCTCTGGGTGAATAAAGTTCTCAAATCCCCACTAATCCTTCTGCCAATCACTTTAAATCCATGCCCCCTGGTTAGTGACCTCTCTGCTAAGGGAAATAGGTCCTTCCTATCCACTCTATCTCGCCCCCTCATAGTTTGATACACCTCAATTAAATCTCCTCTCAGCCTCCTCTGTTCCAAAGAAAACAACCCCAGCCTATCCAATCTATTCTCATCGCTAAAATTCTTCAGTCCTGGCAACATCCTCGTAAATCTCCTCTGTACCCTCTCTAGTGCAATCACATCTTTCCTGTAATGTGGTGACCAGAACTGCACGCAGTATTCCAGCTGTGGCCTAACTAGTATTTTATACAGTTCAAGCATAATCTCCCTGCTCTTATATTCTATGCCTCAGCTAATAAAGGAAAGTCTTCCGTATGTCTTCTTAAACACTTTATCGACCTGTCCTTCAGGGATCTGTGGACAGGCACTCCAAGAACCCTCTGTTCATCTACAATTCTCAGTATCCTACCATTTATTGTGTATTCCCTTGTCTTGTTAGTCCTCCCCAAATGCATTGCCTCACACTTCTCCGGATTGAATTCCATTTGCCACTTTTCTGCCCACCTGACCAGTCCATTGATATCTTCCTGTAGTCTACAGCTTTCTTTCTCACTATCAACCACACGGCCAATTTTTGTATCTTCTGCAAACTTTAATTGTGCCCCCTACATTAGTGAATAGAAAATTATTTTTTGTGATTGAATTGAGGACTGAACCATGTTCATTCTAGCAGTTATAGTTTGATTCTAATGATCTTAATAACCCCTATAAATGGGCTGGAGATTAATATTCTGTATAAATATTTAATAAATCAGCATTGTTTCAAACACACAGTGTGTCGAATATTTGATTTCTCCATGATAAGAGAAGACTAATTGATGTTCTGTTACCGACTATTCCATTTTTGGGCCTTTTCTTACTCTGGATTATTTCAGTTCTCATCTAGTTCACCTTCTACCACATCAACCCCCAAACTTATTCCGTTTCAGTTCATGGCTTGTGGGTGTCATAGACTGAACTGTAGTGTCTCACTTTACACTCATCTGAACCTCTCTTCCGCGGCCACGTTCGTGCCCGGGTGGCCCTGGAGATGGAGCACGCGGTGTCCGCCGGCACGCTCCAGGCCTTCCGCGACCGGTGGGCACCGTGGGGACTGGAGAGCATTATCACGAGGAAATTTAATTTAATTTATTAAGTTTCCCTTAATGTTTTAAGTTAAGTTACAGTTTATTTATTAGCACAAAAGTGTACACTCATCTGAAATTCCTTTGAACCACCCTTTTATAGAACTATCTTGCATAAGATTTGAAATCAGTTATTTTCTGCATCATTTAACACTTTTTGGATCTGATTCAGTAAAACTCTGCACACATACTGCATGTGACAGCCTTTGAAATGTTCTGATCTTTGCAACTGCCATTGCTGATTTTGATGGTCTCGTTGATTTAATCTCTTGTTACTAACATACCTTGCACTATTTCTTTAATTGAGATAATTGTTTCAAATACTTCCTTTATCAGGTCTTTAGCTCCTCCATTGATCCCTGTCAATAATTATTGGTTAGCGGCTGGGGTTAGGGTGTAGGTTTAGGGGTCAGTGGTTCTGGCTCATGGTTATTGGTCAGGATTGGGGTTAGTGGTTATTGGTCAGGATTGGGGTTAGTGGTTGGGGCTACTGGTTATTGGTCAGGGTTTGGGCTAGTGGTTATTGGTCAGGATTGGGGTTAGTGGTTGGGGCTACTGGTTATTGGTCAGGATTAGGGCTAGTGGTTATTGGTCAGGATTGGGGTCAGAGGTTGGGGTTAGTCGATAGGATATTCGGCTTAGGAGATAGTGATTAAGGTTAGAAACCACTATTGACAATGCCAGTGACACTAGACGCATCCTTCTTCATTTCATGTTTTTAACCTTATGCAAATGAGTCACAAAACAGCCTCATGAATTGTTCATTCAAGGAACCTTCTTTCTGGCCCGAGCCTGATTTCCTCCCTTCTTTCACATCTCTACAATTCTCACAGAAACAGACATCAGGGACATTAGACTTTGGGATTTAGGGACATTAGACTTTGGGATTTAGGGACATTAGACTTTGGGATTTAGGGACAAGAACAGGCGGATCCAAGTGTTGCGCAGATTACATCCAATCATCGGCCGGCCTGAAAAGGGTTTCTGACAGTAATCTGTCACCAGTCGCCACCTGATTCCACCGTCATATCTTCATCCATTACCCGCCTTTCACCCTCACTAGAGCTGGTTTCACCACCATGACCATTCCCCATACTGAGGCTCTCTGATTCCCATTTATAGTCTCAGTGTAACTGGTCCCTGGATTTGGTGTCTCAGTGTTAGTGGTCCCTGGATTTGGTGTCTCAGTGTTAGAGGTCCCTGGATTTGGTGTCTCAGTGTTAGAGGTCCCTGGATTTGGTGTCTCAGTGTAAGTGGTCCCTGGATTTGTGTCTCTGTGTAAGTGGTCCCTGGATTTGGTGTCTCAGTGTTAGAGGTCCCTGGATTTGGTGTCTCAGTGTTAGAGGTCCTTGGATTTATTTACTCCTGTCCTAATATCTCCATATTTGGCTCAGTGTCAAACTTTGTTTGCTCATGCTCCTGTGACATGTCTTAGGATGTTTTATTATCTTAAAGGCGCTATATAAATGCAAGTTTTTGTAGTTGCTGGATGTTATTAACAGCAGAATCCAATCCCTGCCGTCACTTGTGAACTCGCTGGTGAGTAAACCGGCTGGATTCCTGATTAAATCTCTTCCCATACATGAAGCAAGTGAACGGTCTCTCCCCAGTGTGAGTACGTTGGTGATTCAGCAGATCCCTTGTAATTTAAAGCTCTTCTCACAGTCAGATCATTTAAAACAAAAGCAACATACTGCGGATGCTGGAAATAATCAACAGGTCAGGCAGCAACTGTGGAGAGAGAAACAGAGTCAACGTTTCAGGTCGATGAACTTTCGTCAGAGCATTTGAAAGGTCTCTTATCAGTGTGAACAAGTTGATGTGAAGTGAGGTTGGTTGAACAAGTGAATCCCTTCCCACACATGGAACAAGTAAAAGGAATTTTCAGAGAGTTGTAGAGCTGGAGGAGGTGACAGAGATAGGGAGGGGCAAGACCATGGAGAGATTTGAAAACAAGGATCAGAATTTTAAAATCGAAGATGCAGTAAAACATCTGAAGGCGCTTCACAGGAGTGATATCAAACAACATTTGACACTGAGCCACATAAGGAGATATCATGGTAGATGACAAAAAGCTTAGTCAAAGTGTTAGGTTTTAAAGAGCGTCTTAAAGGAGGAGAGGTGGAGAGGCGGAGAGGTTTAGGGAGGGAGTTCCAGAGCTCAGGACCTTGGCAGCTGATGGTGTAGCCGCCAATGGTGGAGTGAATCGGGGATGTTCAAGAGGCCAGAATCGGAGGTGTGCAGACATCTTGGGGGGTTGTAGGGCTGGAGAAGATTACAGAGATGGGGAGGGGCGAGGCCATGGAGAGATTTGAAAACCAGGATGAGAATTTTAGACTTGACGTGTTGCCGGACCGGAAGCCAATGTAGGTCAGCGAGCAGAGGGATGATGGGTGAACAGGACTTGGTGCGAGTTAAGATTTGGGCAGAAGAGATTTGGATGAGCTGAAGTTTATGGAGGGTGGAAGATGGGAGGCCGTCCAGGACAGCATTCGAATAGCCGAGTCTGGAGGTAACAGAGGCATGGATGAGGGTTTCAGCAGCAGATGGGCTGAAGCAGGGATGGAGATGGGCGATGTTTGGTATGAAGAATGAGGAGAAGCAATATAAACTAAATGACACAATTTTAATGGGGGTGCAGGAACAGAGAGACCTGGGAGTGTCTGTACACAAATCTTTGAAGGTGGTAGGACAAGTTGAGAAGGTTGTTAAAGAACCATGTGGGATCCTAAGCTTTATAAATAGAGGCATAGAGTACAAAAGCAAGGAAGTTAGGCTAAAGCTTTGTAAATCACTGGTTAGGCCTCAGCTGGAGTATTTAGTTCAATTCTGGGCACCACAATTTAGGAATGATGTCAAGACCTTAGAGAGGGTGCGGAAGAGATTTACTGGAATGGTACCAGGGATGAGGGATTACAGTTACATGGGGAGACTGGAGAAGCTGGTGTTGTTCTCCTTAGAGCAGAGAAGGCTAAGAGAAGATTTGATAGAGGTGTTCAAAATCATTAACGGTTTTGATCGAATAAATAAGGAGAAACTGTTTCCAGTGGCAGAAGGGTCGGTTTCCAGAGGACACAGATTTAATGTGATTGGTAAAAGAAGCAGAGGCGACATGAGGAGAATTTGTTTTCACGCAGCGAGTTGTTGTGATCTGGAATGCACTGCCTGAAAATGTGGTGGAAGCAGATTCAATAATAACTTGCAAATGGGAATTGGATAAATACTCGAAGGGAAATATTTACAGGGCTATGGAGAAAGAGCAGGGGAGTGGAATGAATTGGATAGCTCGACCAAAGAGTCGGCACAGGCACGATGGGCCGAATGACCTCCTTCTGTGCTGCATCATTCGATCATTCTGTGACGTGTCAGTTAATGCAACTTAAGAAGCATCACAGGGTTTGTGTCAGAATTATCGCTAGTTTGGAGCCAACATGTCCAGGTTATGTAAACTGGGCCTGTTCACACTGGAAAGAGAAGGTCGAGAGGTGATAGGATTGCTGTTTTGAGGATTCTAAAGGGACTGGATAATGTCGAGCACGACAAGTTATTTCACCCTGTCCAGAACAGTAGAACCAGAGGACACGGCCTGCGCTTGAACCCAATCTGTGGAAACAATATTTCAGAGAGTCACAGAGTTATACAGCACAGAAAGAGGCCCTTCGGCCCATCGTGTCCGCACCGCCCATCAAGCCCTGTCTATTCTAATCCCATTTTCCAGCACTTGGTCCCTAGCCTTGTATGCTATGGCGTTTCAAGAGCTCATCTAAATGCTTCTTGAATGTTGTGAGGGTTCCTGCCTCTACCACCCTTTCAGGCAGTGAGTTCCAGATTCCAACCACCCTCTGGGTGAAAAGGTTTTTCCTCAAATCCCCTCTAAACCTCCTGCCCCTTACCTTGAAACTATGCCCCCTGGTTATTGACCCCTCTGCTAAGGGGAAAAGTTCCTTTCTATCTGCCCTATCTATGCCCCTCATAATTTTGTACACCTCAATCAGGTCCCCCCTCAGCCTTCTCTGCTCTAAGGAAAACAACCCCAGCCTGTCCAATCTCTCTTCATAGCTGAAGCGCTCCAGCCCAGGTAACATCCTGGTGAATCTCCTCTGCACCCTCTCCAATGCAATCACATCCTTCCTATAGTGTGGCGACCAGAACTGCACACAGTATTCCAGCTGTGGCCTAACTAGCGTTTTGTACAGCTCCATCATAACCACCCTGCTCTTATGCCTCGGCTAATGAAGGCAAGTATCCCATATGCCTTTTTAACTACCTTATCTACCTGTCCTGCTGCCTTCAGGGATCTGTGTACATGCACACCAATGTCCCTCTGATCCTCTGTCCTTCCTAGGGTCCGACCATTCATTGTGTATTCCCTTGCCTTGTTAGTCCTCCCAAAATGCATTACCTCACACTTTTCAGGGTTAAATTCCATTTGCCACTGTTCTGCCCATCTGACCAACCCGTCTATATCGTCCTGTAGCCTGAGGCTTCCCTCCTCGCAATTTTCCACTCCACCAATTTTCGTGTCATCTGCGACCTTACTGATCATACCTCCTACATTCATATCTAAATCATTAATGTACACTACAAACTGCAAAGGACCCAGCACCGATCCCTGCGGTACACCACTGGACACAGGCTTCCAGTCACAAAAACAACCTTCGACCATCACCCTCTGCCTCCTGCCACTAAGCCAATTTTGGATCCAATGTGCCAAATTGCCCTGGATCCCATGGGCTCTTACCTTCTTGACCAGTCTCCCATGTGGGACTTTGTCAAAAGCCTTACTGAAGTCCATGTAGACTACATCAACTGCACTACCCTCATCCACACACCTCGTCACCCCCTCGAAAAATTCAATCAAATTGGTTAGACATGATCTCCCCCTGACAAAACCATGCTGACTATCCTTGATTAATCCTTGCCTCTCCAAGTGGAGACTAATTCTGTCCCTCAGAATTTTTTCCAATAATTTCCCTACCACTGATGTTAGGCTCACTGGCCTGTAATTCCCTGGTTTATTCCTGCTACCCTTCTTGTATAATGTTACTACATTAGTTGTCCTCCAGTCCTCTGGCACCTCCCCTGTGGCCAGAGAGGTTCTGAAAATTTGTGTCAGAGCCCCTGCAATCTCCTCCCTTGCCTCACACAGCAGCCTGAGATACATCTCATCTGGGCCTGGGGATTTATCCACTTTTAAGCCCGCTAAAACCGCTAGTACCTCCTCCCTCTCAGTACTAATTTGTTCAAGTATATCACAATCCCCCTGCCTGATTTCTATGCCGACATCGTCCTTCTCCATAGTGAACACAGATGCAAAATATTCATTTAAAACCTCACCTTCAGTGAGTGAGTGGTCAATCTATGGGACAGGCTCCCTAGGGAGACGGTGGAAGCAGTTAGTGTTGATTCATTCAAATGTAAATTGGACCGATTTCATTCATAGAATAAGATTTGGGGACACAGTGTGTGAGTAATTTGAGACATGACGTGTGGTAAGTGTAGAATGCTCGGGGGGAAGAGGTGACTTTGGTCCAATGGTTTCTAAAGCTCTCCACCACTGGGGTTTTCCTCGCCTCATGTCTGGGTCTGTTGTAGACTCATTGATAGAGATTGATCGCTGTGATTAGTCAACAGCTCCATTATCGTTGTATCGTGGGACTCCCAGGATGGTAGAAGGCCAATTAGATCAGAACCAAAATAATCCAGAGTAAGAAAGGAGAAATGGCCCAAAAATGGAGCAGTCAGTAACAGGACATCAATTAGTCTCCTCTTATCATGGGGTCAGCACAGACTCGACACAAAGTGTGTTTGAAACAAAGCTGATTTATTCAACATTTATCCAGAATATTAACCCCTATACCTGGGATGGAGTTTATTAACATCAGCAGAAACAAACCCCAACTTACAGAATGAACATGGTTCAGTCCTCGGATGTGATAAACAGCAGCAATAACAGCAGAATCCAACCTTTGCTGTTGTTGGGTGAAAATAAATTCACATCTAATCTGTGGTAAAGTAAGAGGTGCAGTTTATTGAAAACAGAGCTCTGGGAGAAGGTCTCAGACCCCCGCGGTCTGTGCGAGCACCTTCTCCCCGATCAGCAAAATTCACAAGCTTATATACAGTACAAGACTGGAGCACACCGATAGCCGTTATTACATTACTGATTCCTTGGCTAATCCGGCCCCGTGGCAACTGCCACCCCCCAATTATATTCCTTCAAAAACAACCTAATTATAACTTTACATCGTTAGCTAAGCCCTTTCTTTCAGTTCTGTCTTTTATCTAAGTTTGTCCAGTTATCTGGACAGCAGGGTCCATTCTTGCTTCATCGTGGCTTCGGCCGATCTGAGTCAGTGACTCGTGATTGGACATGGCTCAAAGGTTAATCAAATATACCCTACATACATCCGTGTGACAGTTGTTACTTCGTAACCCCATTGTTCTGCAAATTTTAACCTTGTTATTGCAGCTTCTCATATCGCCACATGCTTAATCACTTTTGTAGTTCAGTTTCTGACCATCTGTTCCATTTGTGGTTTCAACTGGTCTCAACCGAGACTAGGTTGTCATGCTGTGTCGCTCGACTGCAACATTCAACTGGTTCAAATCCCAACCCTTCACTGTCACTTGTGAAGTCGCTGGTGTGTCAGCAGGTTGGATGACTGACTGAATCCCTTCCCACAGACGGAGCAGGTGAACGGCCTCTCCCCAGTGTGAACTCGCTGGTGTATCAGTAGGTTAGATGAATCAGTGAATCCCTTCCCACACAGAGAGCAAGTGAATGGTCTCTCCCCCGTGTGTGTGCGTTGGTGTCTCAACAGATCTTTTGTGCTTTTAAAGCTTTTGTCACAGTCAGAACATTTAAAAGGTCTCTTATCAGAGTGAACAAGTTGATGTGCAGTGAGATGGGATGAATTACTGAATCCCTTCCCACAAACAGAGCAAGTGAACGGCCTCTCCCCAGTGTGAGTGCGTTGGTGTTTTAGCAGATCCCTTGTGCGTTTAAAGCTCTTCTCACAGTCAAAACATGAAAATGGTCTCTTATCAGAGTGAACAAGTTGATGTTCAATAAAGCTGGCTGAATAAGTGAATCCCTTCCAACACACGGGGCAAGTGAACGGTCTCTCATCAGTGTGAACTCGCTGGTGTGTTACCAGTTGGGAGGACTGAGCGAATCTCTTCCCACACACGGAGCAAGTGAATGGCCTCTCCCCAGTGTGAACTCGCTGGTGTGTCTGGAGGCTGGATGACTGAGTGAATCCCTTCCCACACATGGGGCAGGTGAATGGTCTCTCCCCCGTGTGACTGCGTCGATGAGTTTGCAGCAGGGATGGGTAATTGAATCCCTTCCCACAGTCCCCACATTTCCACGGTTTCTCCGTGGTGCGGGTATCCTCGTGTCTCTCCAGGTTGGACAATCAGTTGAAGCCTCGTCCACACACAGAACACGTGTACGGTTTCTCCTCACTGTGAATGGTGCGATGATTTTTCAGGCTGTGTAACTGGTGAAAACTGTTTCCACAGTCAGTGCACTGGAACACTCTCACTCGGGTGTGTGTGTCTCGGTGCTTTTCCAGTCACACTGATGTTTGAAATCTTGTCCCACAGACAGAACAGGCAAACATTTCTCCTTCCACATTCAAAGGCTGCTGATATTCCCTGTAAAAGCAGTTTACAAAAGACATCACTAAGTTCAGGATAAAACTGCAGAACAGATAATTCTAGTTTCTATGGAACATTCTTTCCTCTCTTATTACATAGATTGTACAGCACAGAAACAGGCCAATCGGCCCAACTGGTCCATGCGGTGTTTCTGCTCCACACGAGCCTCCTCCCATCTCTCTTCATCTCACCCTATCAGCATCTCCTTCTATTCCTTTCTCCCATGTGTTTATCCAGCTTCCCCTTAAATGCATCCATGCTGTTCGCCTCAACTACTCCCTGTGGTAGCAAGTTCCACATTCTCAGCACTCTCTGGGTGAAGGAGTTTAATCTAAATAGGACTTTCCTGGGCAGCCAATGAGCACTGCTGCCTCTTTTGTACATTTCCTGGTGAGGCGAAACAGTTGATATTTTCTGATCAAAAAGAGCTGAGCTCGGCAGCATTAGTCCTGTTTTGCCTCCTTTGGAGACCAGGTGTACGAGCAGAGTGAGCGCAGCCTTCACAGCAACCGCAATAAAATTGTTACAGTTGTGAAGGAACTTTGTGTCAGTGCACTGGACCACAAACAAAGTATGTGTGTCAATTATTGTCTGACTGCAGTACTGTGACCTTTTAAACGTGCTATATAAAGGTAAGTTGTTGTTTGGTGTGAGTTTGCGGTGTGTAAATGCTGCCCTTCTCACAGCCTGTAAAAGGAGTTTCCAAAAGCCATGACTGTGAGTCCAGGATAGAAATTGCCAAGATTCTCTCCTCCTGGTTCCTGGCCAAGGGGGCCGCGCATGCGCCCTGCTGCCCCCTGAGCCTGTCAAGATGGCGGCCGTTAACCCGGGCCTGTCACCGGGAGAAAGCCCCGCAGCTGCCGCCCCGCTCGGGGCAAACGCCCGGCCCGGAGGCTCTTGTTCGGGGCCTGAGGCCCACCCCGGGTGTTTGTGAAGCGGATAATGTTGAGTGTTTTAATAATGGGGCCTGGGGCCGCACTCGGGGTGTGTGCAGCCCGCGTCCCCCCGGGGTTTATCAACCCGCTCCCTGAGCTCTCTCGGGTGACCGCTTTGCGGAACACCTCCGTTCAGTCCGTAAGGGGGACCCTGAGCTCCCGGTGGCCTGTCACTTTAATTCACCGCTTCACTCCCACTCTGACCTTACCGTCCTCGGCCTATTACACTGTTCCACGGAAGCTCAGCGTAAGCTCGAGGAACAGCACCTCATCTTTCGTTTAGGCACGCTACAGCCCTCTGGACTCAATATCGAGTTCAACAATTTTAGATCATAACCTCAGCTCCAATCACATTTATATTTTATTTTATCCACCCTTTTATTTGTCCCCCCCCACCCTTTTTTTTCCTCCTAGAAGCTGGCAGCTGTCCTTCATTCTGCCAGTGGATTTCACACTTCATTCAGCCTTAATCTGTCACATTAACACCACCTCTAGCCTTGCATATCTCTTAATGTCTCTTCATCTCCCCCTTTGTTCCTTTATCCCCTCCCCCTTTTCCCAGCTTTACCCTGGCCTTAAATCTATTTGATTTCCGGCTCTTCCCAGTTCTGATGAAAGGTCATCGACCTGAAACGTTAACTCTCTTTCTCTCTCCACGGATGCTGCCTGGCCTGCTGAGTTTTTCCAGCGTTTTCTGTTGTTATTTCGGATTTCCAGCATCCGCAGTATTTTGCTATCGTTTCCCTGAGCTCTCTCACCTGATGTGTCAGCGGCTGCTGCCAAGGTCCGCGCATGCTCAGCTCACCTTCTGTTGTTCAGGTTTAAAGGTTAAGCCCCGCCCCTCACACACTCCGATTGGTTGGAGGACCCGCCGCTCGCTCGGCCCTCCAGCCCCGCCCCGCTCTTCCTATTGGTCCGGAGCTCCCGTCAATCACCCGGGCAGTGTGAGCTGAGCATGCGCGGACCTTGGCAGCAGCCGCTGACACATCAGGTGAGAGAGCTCAGGGATAACAACAGAAAATGCTGGAGATACTCAGCAGGTCAGGCAGCATCTGTGAAGACAGAAACAGGATTAACGTTTCAGGTCGATGACCTTTCGGCAGAACTGGAAAAAAGCAGGAAATGGAACAGATTTTAAAGCAAGTTTAGGGGCTGGGAAAAGGGGGAGGGGATGAAAGAACAAAGGGAAGGTCTGTGATAGGATGGAAGGCAGGAGAGGTTAAGAGACATTAAGAGATATTCAAGGCAAAAGGAGATGGTAATGGGACAGGTTAAGAAACAAAGGATGGCTCGAGATGAAGTGTAAATTGCGCTGGCAGAATGAAAGACAGCTGTCATGTGGGAGAGAAGAAAAGGCACAAACAAAAAGTGTGGATAAAAAAAATATATATGACAGGGGCCGAGGTTATGATCTGAAATTGTTGAACTCTATGTTGAGTCCAGAGAGCTCAGGGAGCGGGTTAATAAACCCCGGGGGGACGCGGGCTGCACACACCCCGAGTGCGGCCCCAGGCCCCATTATTAAAACACTCAACATTATCCGCCCGCTGCTTCCCGGTTTCTCCCGATTCGCTCAGCAAAGGGGCCCCGCGCCAAACTCCGGGACAGACAGGAAGTCAGGGAGCGTCTATAAATGGAGGAGAAATGGGGACTGGTCAAGGAGCGTCTGTAAATGGAGGAGAAATGGTGACAGATCAGGGAGCGTATGTAAATGGAGGAGAAATGGGAACTGGTCAGGGAGTGTTTGTAAATGAAGGAGAAATGGTGACTAGTCAGGGAGCGTCTGTAAATGAAGGTGAAATGGAGACTGGTCAAGGAGTGCCCCTCACCAAAATTGTGAGATATTACAGAAGAAAAGCTTATAAGGAAGGACAGTGTATTGGAAAAAGGGTTAGAGCCAGAATCAGCACCTTCTGGGAAGGAAAATGAGGAGAACCAGTGAGTGTAGAACTGAACCCAGCCAGTGTCAGCACCTTCAGGGGAGGAGAGGGAGGGGAACCAGTGAGTGTAGAACTGAACCCAGCCAGAGTCAGCACCTTCAGGGGAGGAGAGGGAGGGGAACCAGTGAGTGTAGAACTGAACCCAGCCAGAGTCAGCACCTTCAGGGGAGGAGAGGGAGGGGAACCAGTGAGTGTAGAACTGAACCCAGCCAGAGTCAGCACCTTCAGGGGAGGAGAGGGAGGGGAACCAGTGAGTGTAGAACTGAACCCAGCCAGAGTCAGCACCTTCAGGGGAGGAGAGGGAGGGGAACCAGTGAGTGTAGAACTGAACCCAGCCAGAGTCAGCACCTTCAGGAGAGGGGGAGAAGTTGACCGAAAGGAAAAATGTTGGAGATGGTGCGATGGGTTTGGATTTCAGCACAGGGAGGAGGGAGAGTGTGAGGGACAGGGATTTACAGCTTTAGGGGAACAAGAGAGGAAAGAATGTTCCATAGAAACTAGAATTGTCTGTTCTGAATTTCTATAAAGTAGTTACAGTGATGACTTTTATAAACTCCTTTTACAGGGTGTTAAAAGAGGAGGATTTACAGACGGGAAACTCAAACCAAACATCATGTCAAGATCTGACAGAGTCACTCCATTCATCAGGACCTGAATATCATCGGCCTTTGAATGTGGAAGGAGAAATGTTTGTCTGTTCTGTCTGTGGGGAAAGATTTCAAACATCAGTGTGACTGGAAAAGCACCGAGACACACACACCCGAGTGAGAGTGTTCCAGTGCACTGACTGTGGAAAGAGCTTTAACCAGTTACACAGCCTGAAAAAACATCGCACCATTCACAGCGGGGAGAAACCGTACACGTGTTCTGTGTGTGGACGAGGCTTCAACCGATCGTCCAACCTGGAGAGACACAAGGACACCCGCACCACGGAGAAACCGTGGAAATGTGGGGACTGTGGGAAGGGATTCAATTACCCATCGAGCTGGAAATTCATCGGCGCAGTCACACCGGGGAGAGGCCGTTTACCTGCTCCGTGTGTGGGAAGGGATTCAGTCTATTGTGCAACATGCTCAGACACCAAGGTGTTCACACTGTTGCCACACAGTTTAATAGCTCCGTGTGTGGAAATGAATTCACTCAATCGCCTAACCTGCTGAAACACCAGCGAGTTCACACTGACGAGAGTCTGTTTAAATGTTCTGACTGTGAGAAGAGCTTTAAAACAACAAAGGATCTGATTAAACACCAGGGTGTTCACACTGGGGAGAGGCCATTGACCTGCTCCCTGTGTGGGAAGGGATTCACTAACTCCTCCAGCCTCACTGCACACCAACTTGTTCACTCTAATAAGAGACCGTTTAAATGTTCTGACTGTGAGAAGAGCTTTAAAACAACAAAGGATCTGATGCAACACCAACGCACTCACACCGGGGAGAGGCCATTCACCTGCTCCGTGTGTGGGAAGGGATTCAGTCTATTGTGCAACAGATTCACAAATTCATCCAGCTTGCGGAAACACCAGTCTGTTCACACTGGGGAGAGGCCTTTTAACTGCTCTGTGTGTGGGAAGGGATTCACTCAGTCATCCCACCTTGCTGCACATCAACTTGTTCACACTGGTAAGAGACCATTTAAATGTTCTGATTGTGAGCAGAGCTTTAAAAGCACAGCTGATCTCCTGAGACACCAGCGAGTTCACACACTGGAGAGAGGCCATTCACCTGCTCCGTGTGTGGGAACAGATTCACTCAGTCATCCAGCCTGCTGAAACACCAGCGAGTTCACAAGTGACTGCAGGGGTTAGATTCTGCTGTTATTGCTGCTGTTAATCACATCCAGGACTGAACCATGTTCATTCTGACAGTTTGGGGTTTGTTTCTGCTGATCTGAAACTCCAGCCCAGTTATTGGAGTTATTAATATTCTGGATATCTGTCGAATAAATCAGCTTTGCTTCAAATACACAATGTGTCGAGTATTTGATTTCTCCAAGATAAGAGGAGACTAATTGATGTCCTGTTACTGACTGCTCCATTTTTGGGCCTTTTCTCCTTTCTAACTCTAGATTATTTCAGTTCTCATACCTTCAGTTACTCTCATGGACAAGTCCCAGCTCCCCATACCTTCCAGAGTGCCTCTCCTAGCCTTGGTATCCAGGGAAGGTCTCGGTAACACGCCCGGGATCACTAAACACAAAACCCAGTCTGTTAATCACTTTCAGCTACTGGGCTTAGCGTGTGACCCACAGCATCTCTCTCACCTTCGATGTGTGAATAGAGCATCACGCCTGCAAACTGCGTTTTCAATTTGCCCTTGCCTGGGTTTTCCGATGAGCTTGTCCTGGGGCCCAGTGGGCTTTCACTGCTCCGGGGTATTTCCGGGCATGTCCTCACTGCCCCTGGAATTCCCACACATTGCCCCCTGGGTGTGAGGCCAGCGCTCTGTGCCTTTAAACACTGGAGTGAAGCCAAGTCCTGCAGGTACACAGTCACCAGGAGGAGTTTCTAACTGTCTGGACCGACCTTTTGGGGAGATTATCCCACTTTTGGGCCGGTTGTGGTTTCTTCCCATTGTCCCGTTGCTTGTTCCCTTGGATTGGATCTTTATTTGTTCCCTTTGGTTTGGTTTCAGTTTCACTGCTGGACCCACCACTCAAAGCACTTTGTCTGATCTGCCCCCGGGAATGAGCAGACTCCTCCCTCACCTCCCACACTGCACCATCTATGTTTAAATGAGGGGAGAGTGTAAACCCGGGGAGTCCGCCGGATTCACCGGGCGAAATGTACCAGTGGCAGCGATGGACCAGGAGTGGAGTTTCAGCCCTGATATCTCACTCCCTCCACACAAGTCCAGATCAGCATCAGCCCCCCGCCCCGGGTTCACCTCCTCTACCCCTTGAAGCCCAATTGGGTGAGAGAAGGACACCCTCTGTATAAAGAGACTCCTTGTGTTCTCTCCCACCACTCGAATCCCTCAGATATCTGGGGAAGTGCACAGACTCACAGCTAAGGGTTCGACAGTCAATGGAAACACCAGGGGGGCAATGGACCCCCTGCCCAGAACCCTGAACGGTTCAAAAGGGGCCGACCCAATCCCATTGGTGATCATTAAAGGTGGAGGGTGAGAGCACAGTGAGGAGACCCACTGAGTGAATGTTTCAAACCCCATCGACTCCAGCACCATCTCCAGAGAGACTCTCAACTCGGGACAAAGTCTTCTGAGAACGAACGGAGAGGGCAAGGGCTGGGATCTGCCACAGAACCTGCAGCCTGGGGAGCGTTTAATAGTCATCGGATCAAACCTTCCTCGCAAACAGTGGACAACCATCAACCGCCTCAGAAACGGTCATGGTAGATGCTGCCACCTTCTCCATAGATGGAAGATTAAAGCATCCCCATCATGTGACTGTGGAGCTCCTGATCAGACCCTGGAGCCCATCATTGAGCACTGCCCTCAGAGGAAATTCACAGGCAGCCGACAAGATACCCACGCTGGTACACAGGAAGCTTTGGCCTGGATATCTGACTCAGATATTGACATTTGATTTGCTACTATCATACGAAAAAAGAATAAGATCGGACTTTATCTGAGAGTCTCCTTCAGACAGAGCCTGTCTGATCGGGTGGGGATCGGCGAATCAGACCCATTCAGGTGAAGGTTTACACAATATCTTTGAATCACATTGAGGGGGGAGGTGGGTCTGTGGGCCCTGTCCCCAGGAACCCTGGTCTGTTACAGGATAAGGGAGATGGGTCTGTGGGGTCTGTCCCCAGGAACCCTGGTCTGTTACAGGATAAGGGAGATGGGTCTGTGGGGTCTGTCCCCAGGAACCCTGGTCTGTTACAGGATAAGGGAGATGGGTCTGTCCCCAGGAACCCTGGTCTGTTACAGGATAAGGGAGATGGGTCTGTGGGGTCTGTCCCCAGGAATCCTGGTCTGTTACAGGAAAAGACTGGCGAAGGTAAATGTAGGTTCTTTACAGTCAGAGATGGGAGAATTTATAATGGGGAATGAGGAAATGGCAGAGAAATTAAATAAATACTTTGTTTCTGTCTTCACGGAGGAAGACACAAAAAACCTCCCAGAAATACAAGAAAACCAAGGGTGTGATGAGAATGACGAAACTTAAAGAAATTATTATTAGTAAAAAAACAGTACGAGCAAAATTAATGGGACTAAAAGTCGATAAATCCCAAGGACCGGATGACCTACATCCTAGGGTTTTAAAAGAGGTGGCCATTGGAATAGTGGACGCATTGGTTGTCATCTTCCAAAATTCTATAGATTCTGGAACAGTTCCTGCACATTGGAGGATAGCAAATGTAACCCCGCTATTTAAGAAAGGAGGGAGAGAGAAAACGGGGAACTACAGACCTGTTAGCCTCACATCAGTAGTTGGGAAAATGCTGGAATCTATTATAAAGGATGCAATAACTGGGCACTTAGAAACTAATAGTAAGATTGGGCAGAGTCAACTTGGATTTATGAAAGGGAAATCCTGTTTGACAAACCTATTGGTGTTCTTTGAGGATGTGACTAGTGGAGTAGACAAAGAGGAACCAGTAGATGTGGTGTATCTGGATTTTCAGAAGGCCTTCGATAAGGTCCCACACAAGAGGTTGGTGAACAAAATTAGGGCACATGGAATTGGGGGTAATATACTAGCATGGATTGAGAATTGGTTAACAGACAGAAAACAAAGAGTAGGGATAAACGGGTCTTTTTCAGGATGGCAGGCTGTGACTAGTGGGGTACCGCAAGGATCGGTGCTTGGGCCCCAGCTATTCACAATCTATATCAATGATTTGGATGAGGGGACTAAATGTAACATTTCCAAATTTGCTGATGATACAAAGCTAGGTGGCAGTGTCAGTTGCGAAGAGGATGTGAAGAGGCTTCAAAGGGATCTCGACAGGCTCAGTGAGTGGGCAAGAACATGGCAGATGGAATATAATGTGGATAAATGTGAAGTTATCCACTTTGGTAGAAAAAACAGAAAGGCAGAGTGTTTCCTAAATGGTGAAAGATTGGGGAATGCAGATGCTCAAAGGAACCTGGGTGTCCTTGTACATGAGCCACTGAAAGTGAATGTGCAGGTGCAGCAAGCCATTAGGAAGGCAAATGGTATGCTGGCCTTCATGACAGGAGGATTTGAGTACAGGAGTAAAGAAGTCTTACTTCAGTTATATAGGGCCTTGGTGAGACCACACCTGGAGTACTGTGTACAATTTTGGTCTCCTTACCTAAGGAAGGATATACTTGCCATAGAGGGAGTGCAACAAAGGTTCACAAGATTGATTCCTGGGATGGCGGGACTGTCGTATGAGAAGAGATTGAGTAAACTAGGCCTGTATTCTCTTGAATTCAGAAGAATGAGAGGGGATCTCATTGAAGCATACAAAATTATTACAGGGCTTGATAGGGTGGATGCTGGGAGAATGTTTCCCTTGGCTGGGGAGTCTAGAACCAGGGGCCACAGCCTCAGGATAAAGGGTAGGACATTCAGGACTGAGATGGGAAGCAATTTCTTCACACAGAGGGTGGTGAATCTTTGGAATTCTCTACCCCAGAGGGCTGTGGAGGCTCAGTCATTGGGTATATTCAAAACAGAAGTCGATAGATTTCTGACTAGTAAGGGCATCAAGGGATATGGCGATAGGACCGATGAATGGAGTTGAGGCAGAAGATCAGCCATGATCTCATTGAATGGCGGAGCAGGCTCGAAGGGCCAAATGGCCTGCTCCTGTTTCTTATGTTCTTATAAGGGAGATGGGTCTGTAGGGGTCTGTCCCCAGGAACCCTGGTCTGTTACAGGATAAGGGAGATGGGTCTGTAGGGGTCTGTCCCCAGGAACCCTGGTCTGTTACAGGATAAGGGAGATGGGTCTGTGCGGTCTGTCCCCAGGAACCCTGGTCTGTTACAGGATAAGGGAGATGGGTCTGTCCCAGGAACCCTGGTCTGTTACAGGATAAGGGAGATGGGTCTGTCGGGGTCTGTCCCCAGGAACCCTGGTCTGTTACAGGATAATAAATTTTTCAAACACAATTTCCCTTTCGTAAAACCATGTTGACTCTGCCTAATCATATAATCATTTTCTAAGTGCCCATTTCCACTTCCTTAATAATGGATTCCAGCATTTTCCCGATGATTGATGTCAGGCTAACTGGCCTGTAGATCCCTGTTTTATCTCTCCCTCCTTTCTTGAATAGCGATGTTACATTTGCTACCTTCCTTTCCACGAGGAGCTTTCCAGAATCTAGGGAATTTTGGAAGATCACAACCAATGTATCCACATCTGCAGCCACCTCTTTTACAACCCTAGGATGTAGGCCGTCAGGTCCAGGGGATTTGTTGGCTTTTAGTCCCGTTAGTTTCTCAAGTACTTTTTCTCGACTGATATGAATGACTTTAAGTTCCTCACTCTCATTAGCCCCTTGGTTCCCCACTATTTCTGGTAACTCAGCCTTCTCCAGTGTAGCTCACGCGGCTCCAGCTCGCGCAGCCTAAGCCCGGGCTGTCCGCAGTGCGGCCGCAACATGCCCGTAGACTTGTACGAGTGGTCGGGACCTCTCGACCTGACCGAGGTGGACGAGAAGCCTGCGCAGCCCCTCCGTGTCAAGTATGACAACGTGGACATAGATGTGCTGGGTAAAGTGCTGAGCCCGGCCCAGGTACTGACTGCAGCTGAGAGCTGAACACACAGGAACCGCTCCAGTGCCTGGAGCCAGCAACAAGAGGCAACTAAAGCAAGGAAGGCACAGAGTACAAAAGCATGGAAGTTATGATGAACCTTCATAAAACACTAGTTCAGCCCCAACTGGAGTATTGTGTCTAATTCTGGGCACCGCACTTTAGGAAGGATGTGAAGGCCTTAGAGAGGGTGAGGAAAAGATTGACAAGAATGGTTCCAGGGATGAGGGACTTCAGTTACGTGGATAGACTGGAGAAGCTGGGGTTGTTCTCCTTAGAGCAGAGAAGGTTGGGAGGAGATTTGATAGAGGTGTTCAAAATCATGAGGGGTCTAGACAGAGTAGATAGAGAGAAACTGTTCCCATTGGCAGAAGGGTCGAGAACCAGAGGACACAGATTTAAGGTGATTGGCAAAAGAACCAAAGGCGACATGAGGAAAAACTTTTTTATGCAGCGACTGGTTAGGATCTGGAATGCACTGCCTGAAAGGGTGGTGGAGGCAGATTCAATCACGGCTTTCAAAAGGGAATTGGATAAGTACCTGAAGTAAAGAAATTTGCAGGGCTACGGGGAAAGGGCGGGGAGTGGGACTAGCTGAAGTGATCTTGCAGAGAGCCGGCACAGGCTCGACGGGCTGAATGGCCTCCTTCTGTGCTGTAACCATTCTATGATTCTAAGCTTATATTGTGGTTAATAACAGACAAACCCTGTTCTTTCCCCTGATCTGATTACAGATTCCAACCAGTCGATTCAGTGAATGGAATGTCTTATCAGTGTTGCCATGGTGACCTGTCTGCAGTGAAACGCCTGTTTGAGTTTCTAACTCAGACTAAACTTCTCTTTCCCAAAATACACATTATATCAGACATTTGATCTCAATGTATTTCAGCCATGTTATGTTAATATCTATAAAATTTACAGGGAGATCAGATACACAAATCTTTAAAAGTTGGAGGACAAGTTTATAAAGTGGTTTAAAAATGTTACCTGAGGTTTTTTATAAATGGGGCGTAGAAAACAAAACCATCGGTTCGGCTGCAGTTAGAATAAGTTTTGGGAATCTTACACTAGGAAGGATGTCGGGGTCACAGAGAGGCTGCAGAATAAATTCACTGAGGTTATACCACGGATGAGAGGCTTTAGTTATCAGAGAATCAGAGAACGATACAGCACAAAAGGTGGCCATTCGGCCCATCATGCTTGTGCCAGCTCTTTGGGAGAGCTATCCAATTAGTCCCACTCCCTGCTCTTTCCCCATATCCCGGTAAATGTTTTCCCTTCAAATATTTATCCAATTCCCTTTTGAAAGTTACTCTTGAATCTGCTTCCTCCACCCTTTCAGGCAGTGCATTTCAGATCATCATAACTCGCTGGGTAAAGAAATGTTTCCTCATGATGACCTGTCTGCAGTGAAGCGCCTGTTTGAGTTTCTAACTGAGGCGAACTTCTCTTTCCCAGGAGGAGAGACGAGAGAAACTGGGGCACTTCTCATTAGAACAAAGCAGGGTGAGAGGAGATGTGAGCGAGGTGTTTAAACTTGATCAACGACACCGACCAAAATATCAGAGACACTCCCTGTCCTTCAGGACCTGTGTCCAGGGGAGAAGCTGATGGGTTTATCAGATCATCTTTGGGTTAAATGTTGTGCTCATGGAGCTGAGCCCCTAGTGTCAGCATCAAACACTCTCCAGTCGGGTACAGCACGGGTTAGATACAGAGTAAACCCATCAGCCGCTCCCCGACACAGATACCGAGGGACAGGGAGTGTCCGGGTCAATGACATTTCTCACTCAATAAGGTATAAATTGATCCTGTACCTCTCCCCATTAATCCTGGGCTCCACACGGAGCGAATCCTGCTCCTGTTTCCCTTCCTGTAACAGCACTGAGCTAAACCCAGCCCATAATGAGCAGGGCTCAGGGAGGTTGGTTGCTAGGCGCTGCAGTGATGTCATAAAGCAGGGCCATTCAGCCCAGCTGGTCGTCTCCTTGTCCCTTTAAAGGTGGAGAGCGGAGACACCCTGTCTCCAAACACATCCCACCTGTTCATACTGAGAATCCCCGGGCAAGGCCCAAGGCCCAGAGTGTGGAACACAACCAAGGGGGAAAGAGGAGGAGAGCGGGGACACCCTGTCTCCAAACACATCCCACCTGTTCATACTGAGAATCCCCGGGGAAGGCCCAAGGCCCAGAGTGTGGAACACAACCAAAGGGAAAAGAGGAGGAGAGAAGGGGAGGTAAATCAAGGAGTCGGGACTGAGGGACACCAAGCTTCAGTTTTAGAGCCTGTAGACTTCAGGAGGGGAAGAGTGAGTTCAGTAGTTTTAGGATCCAGGGAGAGAACAAGGAGCAGATGGGGAGACTGGTGTGGATTCCAGCACAGTGAGGATGTAGGGGGAGGGAGATTGTGTCGGGCCATGTATTAGGGGTGTAGGAGGGACAAGAGAGGAAAGGTCAGAGGAGCAATTACTGCAGCAGTGCCCATAAATAGTGAGAGAGAGAGAAGGTGGGGGTTCGAGTGGACCAGGGACAGTCTGTTAAACTCGCTGTTTGCTGTGACCAGTTTTCCTTCGGTTAAAAATGGCCTCCTGTAGCCCAGTGACACAAACAGCCCATTAAACTCCACCAATGGTCTTTGGTCTGGTGAGGTCTCCCTTTGTGAAACATCGGCTGTTGTTAAAGCTTTTCATTCTGACACGCTCACACTGAGAAATGAGCTGCAGAACTGCCGACACCGTCAGCTTTAAGGAGACGTTTCCCTTTGGAGATCGGATTGTCCATTGAGTTTGATTAAACTGATGTTAAAGTAACAAGGCTGCTTTGCCCCGTGACAATAACAGATTATCAGAATATTTCCCATAGGTTAAAATCCAATGTTACAGGGACTCACTGCCCTGGATGGTTGAAGTGGACCCTGTGATATAATAGAATTTTCATTCCTGTCAGACTTGGACATCTTGTAGATCCATCTTTTAGAAAGTTGTGGGATCTCAGTTCTCAGATGGATTCCAGTCAGTTTATAACAAGTCCTCAATCAGCTCGTCTTATTGTCGAGATATCAAGGACTTGACACACTGCGTGTGTGTGAAACAAAGCTCATTTATTTGACACTGATACAGATTAAACTCCAGCCCAGTTATAGGGGTTACTAACATCAGCTGAAACAAACCCCAACTGTCAGAATGAACATGGTTCAGTCCTGGATGTGATTAACAGCAGCAACAACAGCAGAATCCAAGCCCTGCAGTCACTTGTGAACTCGCTGGTGTCTCAGCAGGTGGGATGAACGAGTGAATCCCTTCCCACACACAGAGCAGGTGAATGGCCTCTCCCCAGTGTGAGTGTGTTGGTGTGTCAGCAGATACTTTGCACTTTCAAGAAGTCAAACAGGCGTTTCACTGCAGCCAGGTCGCCATGGCAACACTGATAGGACATTCCACTGAATCGACTGGTTGGAAACTGTAATCAGATCAGGAGAAACAACAGAGTTTGCCGTTATTAACCACAATATAAGCTTAAACCAGAGTGAGTAATACATTAAATTATAATGTGTGATGAAAGGTTCTGTCGGAAGGTCTGTGACCTGAAACGTTAACTCTGTTTCTTTCTCCACAGACACTGCCTGACCTGCTGAGGATTTCCAGCATTTTCTCTCTTTATTTCAGATTTCCAGCATCCGCAGTATTTTGCTTTTGTAATTGGATGGCTCTTTCAGAGAGCCGCACAGGCACGATGGGCCGAATGGCCTCCTTCTGTGCTGTATCATTCTAGGATTCCGTGAAGTGTCAGTTTAATGCAATTTAAGAAGCATCAAAGGGTGTGTGTCAGAATTTAACTGAGTATCGAGCCAACATGTCCAGGTTATGTAAACTGGGCCTGTTCACACTGGAAAGAGAAGGTGGAGAGGTGATAGGATTGCTGTTTTTAGGATTCTAAAGGGACTGGATAATGTCGAGCACGACAAGTTATTTCACCCTGTCCAGAACAGTAGAACCAGAGGACACGGCCTGCGCTTGAAGGGGGTAAATTCAAACCCAATCTGTGGAAACAATATTTCAGTGAGTGAGTGGTCAATCTATGGGACAGGCTCCCTAGGGAGACGGTGGAAGCAGTTAGTGTTGATTCATTCAAATGTAAATTGGACCGATTTCATTCATAAGAACATAAGAACATAAGAAATAGGAGCAGGAGTAGGCCAATTGGCCCCTCGAGCCTGCTCCGCCATTCAATAAGATCATGGCTGATCTGATCCTAACCGCCAATCTACTATCACAGACCCATCTCCTGAACCTAACAGAATTGGACACACGAAATAGGAGCAGGATCAGGCTACACGGCCGATCCGAACCTAGACTCATGTCCAAATTCTTGCCCGCTCCCCGTAACCTTAATTCCCTTTACTTCTAGGAAACTGTCTATTTCTGTTTTAAATTTATTTAATGATGTAGCTTCTACAGCTTTTTGTGGCAGCATATTCCATGGACCTACTACCCTCTGAGTGAAGTAGTTCCTCCTCATCTCAGTTTTGAAAGAGCAGCCCCTTATTCTAAGACTATGTCCCCTAGTTCTAGTCTCACCCGTCATCGGGAACATCCTCCCCGCATCCACCCGATCCAACCCCTTCATAATCTTATATGTTTCAATAAGATCGCCTCTCATTCTTCTGAACTGCAATGAGTAGAGTCCCAATCTACCCAACCTCTCCTCATATGTCCATCCCCTCATCCCCAGGATTAACCGAGTGAACCTTCTTTGTACTGACTCGAGAGCAAGTATGTATTTTCTTAAGTATGGACACCATGCTGTATTCCAGGTGTGGTCTCACCAATACCTTGTACAACTGAAGCAATACCTCCCTATTTTTATATTCTATCCCCCTAGCAATGAAAGCCAACATTCCATTGGCCTTCTTAATCACTTGCTGCACCTGCATACTAACCTTTTGAGTTTCGTGCACCAGGACCCCCAGATCCCTTTGTACTTCAGTACTTTCCAGTTTCTTGCCATTTAGATAATAACTTGCTCTACTATTTTTCCTGCCAAAGTGCATAACCTCACACTTTCCAGTATTGTATTCCATCTGCCAAATCTCTGCCCACTTACTTAGCCTGTCTATGTCCCCTTGCAGATTTTTTATGTCCTCCTCACTCACTACTTTCCCTCCCATCTTAGTATCATCTGCAAACTTTGATATGTTACACTCGATCCCCTCCTCCAAATCGTTAATATAGATTGTAAAGAGTTGGGGACCCAGCACTGACCCCTGCGGAACACCACTAGTTACTGATTGCCAGTCTGAGAATGAACCATTTATCCCAACTCTCTGCCTTCTGTTAGATAGCCAATCCTCTATCCATGCCAGAATATTACCCCCAATCCCATGATTTTTTATCTTAAGCAATAATCTTTTGTGTGGCACCTTGTCAACTGCCTTTTGGAAGTCTAAATACACCACATGCACTGGTTCCCCTTTATCCACCCTGTATGTTACTTCCTCAAAGAACTCCAGCAAATTTGTCAAACATGACTTCCCCTTCATAAAACCATGCTGACTTTCTCCTATTAAATTATGATTATCCAAATGTCCCGTTACTGTCTCCTTAATAATGGACTCCAAAATTTTACCTACCACAGATGTTAGGCTAACCGGTCTATAGTTTCCAGCCTTCTGTCTACTGCCCTTTTTAAATAAGGGTGTTACATTAGCAGTTTTCCAGTCTGCCAGGATCTTTGCTGAGTCCAGGGAGTTTTGGAAAATTATTACCAATGCATCCACAATCCCTACCGCCACTTCCCTCAAGACCCTAGGATGTAAGCCATCAGGTCCAGGTGATTTATCCGCCTTGAGTCCCATTATTTTACCGAGTACCACTTCCTTAGTGATTTTGATCGTGTTTAGCTCCTCCCCCCCTATAGCCCCCTGTTTGTCCAGTGTTGGGATATTCTTAGTGTCCTCTACTGTAAAGACTGATAAAAAATATTCATTCAGTGTTTTTGCCATCTCCATATTTCCCACCATTAATTTCCCGGTCTCATCCTCTAAGGGACCAACATTTACTTTAGCCACCCTTAGGGGTTACTAACATCAGCTGAAACAAACCCCAACTGTCAGAATGAACATGGTTCAGTCCTGGATGTGATTAACAGCAGCAATAACAGCAGAATCTAACCCCGCAGTCACTTGTGAACTCGCTGGTGTGTCCGCAAGTTGGATGATAGACTGAATCCCTTCCCACACACAGAGCTGGTGAACGGCCTCTCCCCAGTGTGAGTGTGTTGGTGTGTCAGCAGATACTTTGCACTTTCAAGAAGTCAAACAGGCTTTCACTGCAGACAGGTCGCCATGGCAACACTGATAGGACATTCCACTGAATCGACTGGTTGGAAACTGTAATCAGATCAGGAGAAACAACAGAGTTTGCCGTTATTAACCACAATATAAGCTTAAACCAGAGTGAGTAATACATTAAATTATAATGTGTGATGAAAGGTTCTGACGGAAGGTCTGTGACCTGAAACATTAACTCTGTTTCTCTCTCCACAGACACTGCCTGACCTGCTGAGGATTTCCAGCATTTTCTCTCTTTATTTCAGATTTCCAGCATCCGCAGTATTTTGCTTTTGTAATTGGATGGCTCTTTCAGAGAGCCACACAGGCACGATGGGCCGAATGGCCTCCTTCTGTGCTGTATCATTCTAGGATTCTGTGAAGTGTCGGTTAATGCAATTTAAGAAGCATCAAAGGGTTTGTGTCAGAATTTAACTGAGTATCGAGCCAACATGTCCAGGTTATGTAAACTGGGCCTGTTCACACTGGAAAGAGAAGGTCGAGAGGTGATAGGATTGCTGTTTTGAGGATTCTAAAGGGACTGGATAATGTCGAGCACGACAAGTTATTTCACCCTGTCCAGAACAGTAGAACCAGAGGACACGGCCTGCGCTTGAAGGGGGTAAATTCAAACCCAATCTGTGGAAACAATATTTCAGTGAGTGAGTGGTCAATCTATGGGACAGGCTCCCGAGGGAGACGGTGGAAGCAGTTACTGTTGATTCATTCAAATGTAAATTGGACCGATTTCATTCATAGAATAAGATTTGGGGACACAGTGTGTGAGTAACTTGAGACATGACGTGTGGTAAGTGTAGAATGCTCGGGAGGAAGAGGTGACTTTGGTCCGATGGCTCCTAAAGCTCTCCACCACTGGGGTTTTCCTCGCCTCATGTCTGGGTCTGTTGTAGACTCATTGATAGAGATTGATCGCTGTGATTAGTCAACAACTCCATTATCGTTGTATCGTGGGACTCCCAGGATGGTAGAAGGCCAATTAGATCAGAACCGAAATAATCCAGAGTAAGAAAGGAGAAACGGCCCAAAAATGGAGCAGTCAGCAACAGGACATCAATTAGTCTCCTCTTATCATGGAGACATCACAGACTCGACAAAGTGTGTTTGAAACAATGCTGATTTATTCAACATTTATCCAGAATATTAATCTCCAGCCCAGTTATAGGGTTATTAACGACAGCAGAAACAAACCCCAACTGTCAGAGTGATCATGGTTCAGTCCTGGATGTGGTTAACAGCAGCAACAACAGCAGAATCCAACCCCTGCAGTCGGTCGTGAACTCGCTGGTGTCTCAGTAAGGAGGATGACTGAGTGAATCCCTTCCCACACACGGAGCAGGTGAACGGCCTCTCCCCGGTGTGAACTCGCTGGTGTGTCAGCAGGTTGGATGAATCAGTGAATCCCTTCCCACACATGGAGCAGGTAAACGGCCACTCCCCAGTGTGAACAGGTTGGTGTGCCAGCAGGTTGTAGGAATCCGTGAATCCCTTCCCACACGTGGAGCAGGTGAACGGCCTCTCTCCAGTGTGAACTCGTTGGTGTGTCAGCAGGTTGGATGAATGAGTGAATCTTTTCTCACACACGGAGCAGGTGAACGGCCTCTCCCCAGTGTGAGTGCGTTGGTGTTTCAGCAGACCACTTGTGCTTTTAAAGCTCTTCTCACAGTCATAACATTTAAAAGGTCTCTCATCAGTGTGAACATGTTGGTGTGCGGTGAGGTGGGATGACTGAGTGAATCCCTTCCCACACACAGAGCAGGTGAACGGTCTCTCCCCTGTGTGAACTCGCTGGTGTGTCAGAAGGTCGGATAAATCAGTGAATCCCTTCCCACACTCAGTGCACATGAACGGCCTCTCCCCAGTGTGAACTCGCTGGTGTCTCAACAGGTGGGATGATCGGGTGAATCCCTTCCCACACATGGAGCAGATGAACGGCCTCTCCCCAGTGTGAGTGTGTTGGTGTTTCAGCAGGTGCTGTTTGCTTTTAAAGCTCTTCTCACAGTCAGAACATTGAAATGGTCTCTTATCAGAGTGAACAAGTTGGTGTGTCAGAAGGTGGGACGAACAAGTGAATCCCTTCCCACACACGGAGCAAGTGAACGGCCTCTCCCCAGTGTGGGTGCGTAGGTGTGTCAATAAATCCTTTTTACTTTTAAAGCTCTTCTCACAGTCAGAACATTTAAAAGGTTTGTTATCAGAGTGAACAAGTTGATGTGTCAGAAGGTGGGATGACTGAGTGAATCCCTTCCCACACATGGAGCAGGTGAATGGCCTCTCCCCAGTGTGAACTCGTTGGTGTGTCAACAGATCCTTTGTGCTTTTAAAGCTCTTCTCACAGTCAGAACATTTAAAAGGTCTCTTATCAGTGTGAACTCGCTGGTGTGTCAGGAGGTTTGATAAAGCATTAAATCCCTTCCCACATTCAATACAGGTGAATGGCCACTCTCCAGTATGAACTCGTTGGTGTGTATAGAGGCTGGATGACTGAGTGAATCCCTTCCCACACTCGGAGCAGGTGAACGGCCTCTCCCCAGTGTGAGTGCGTCGATGAGTTTCCAGCTCAGATGGGTAATTGAATCCCTTCCCACAGTCCCCACATTTCCACGGTTTCTCCATGGTGCGGGTGTCCTTGTGTCTCTCCAGGTTGGACGATCAGTTGAAGCCTCGTCCACACACAGAACACGTGTACGGTTTCTCCCCACTGTGAACGGTGCGATGTTTTTTCAGGCTGTGTAACTGGTTAAAGCTCTTTCCACAGTCAGTGCACTGGAACACTCTCACTCGGGTGAGTGTGTCTCGGTGCTTTTCCAGTCACACTGATGTTTGAAATCTTTTCCCACAGACAGAAGAGACAAACATTTCTCCTTCCACATTCAAAGGCCGATGATATTCAGGTCCTGATGAATGGAGTGACTCTGTCAGATCTTGATGTGATGTTTGGTTTCAGTTTGCGGTGTGTAAATGCTGCCCTTCTCACAGCCTGTAAAAGGAGTTTCCAAAAGCCATGACTGTGAGTCCAGGATAGAAATTGACAAGATTCTCTCCTCCTGGTTCCTGGCCAAGGGGGCCGCGCATGCGCCCTGCTGCCCCCTGAGCCTGTCAAGATGGCGGCCGTTAACCCGGGCCTGTCACCGGGAGAAAGCCCCGCAGCTGCCGCCCCGCTCGGGGCAAACGGCCGGCCCGGAGGCTCTTGTTCAGGGCCTGAGGCCCACCCCGGGTGTCTGTGAAGCGGATAATGTTGAGTGTTTTAATAATGGGGCCTGGGGCCGCACTCGGGGTGTGTGCAGCCCGCGTCCCCCCGGGGTTTATTAACCCGCTCCCTGAGCTCTCTCACCTGATGTGTCAGCGGCTGCTGCCAAGGTCCGCGCATGCTCAGCTCACACTGCCCGGGTGATTGACGGGGGCTCCGGACCAATAGGAAGAGTGGGGCGGGACTGGAGGACCGAGCGGGCGGCGGGTCCTCCAACCAATCGGAGTGTGAGAGGGGCGGGGCTTAACCTTTAAACCTGAACAACAGAAGGTGAGCTGAGCATGCGCGGACCTTGGCAGCAGCCGCTGACACATCAGGTGAGAGAGCTCAGGGAGCGGGTTAATAAACCCCGGGGGGACGCGGGCTGCACACACCCCGAGTGCGGCCCCAGGCCCCATTATTAAAACACCCAACATTATCCGCCCGGTTTCTCCCGATTCGCTCAGCAAAGGGGCCCCGTGCCAAACTCCGGGACAGACAGGAAGTCAGGGAGCGTCTGTAAATGGAGGAGAAATGGTGACTGGTCAGGGAGCGTCTGTAAATGGAGGAGAAATGGTGACTGGTCAGGGAGCGTCTGTAAATGGAGGAGAAATGGTGACTGGTCAGGGAGCGTCTGTAAATGGAGGAGAAATGGTGACTGGTCAGGGAGCGTCTGTAAATGGAGGAGAAATGGTGACTGGTCAGGGAGTGTCTGTAAATGGAGGAGAAATGGTGACTGGTCAGGGAGCGTCTGTAAATGGAGGAGAAATGGTGACTGGTCAGGGAGCGTCTGTAAATGGAGGAGAAATGGTGACTGGTCAGGGAGCGTCTGTAAATGGAGGAGAAATGGTGACTGGTCAGGGAGTGTCTGTAAATGGAGGAGAAATGGTGACTGGTCAGGGAGCGTCTGTAAATGGAGGAGAAATGGTGACTGGTCAGGGAGTGTCTGTAAATGGAGGAGAAATTGTGACTGGTCAGGGAGCGTCTGTAAATGGAGGCTGGTCAGAGAGTGTTTGTAAATGGAGGAGAAATGACTCAGTATTTTGTGGGGTTGGTTTGTGTGAACAAATATATTAGTGATTTTAATGAGACTCTTTCCGTGCCCCAGCTCCTGTAAATACTGGCTGTAAAGGGGCCGAACTCTCAGGAGTCTCCACACCGCTGGCTGCTCGTGTGTCAGTGATCTCCCATCTGATATATATTAATGATCTAGACGAGGGAACTAGATGTAATATCTCCAAGTTTGCAGACGACACAAAGCTGGGTGTGCTGTGAGGAGGATGCCGAGAAACTCCAGTATGATTTGGACAGGTTGGGTGATTGGGCAGATGCATGGCAGATGCAGTATAATGTGGATAAATGCGAGGTTATCCACTTTGGTGGCAAAACAGGAAGGCAGATTATTATCTGAACGGCAATAGATTGGGAAAAGGGGAAGTGCAACGAGACCTGGGTGTCCTTGTGCACCAGTCGCTGAAGGTAAGCATGCAGGTGCAGCAGGTGGTTAAGAAGGCAAATGGTATGTTGGCTGTCATAGCGAGAGGATTCGAGTACAGGAGCAAGGATGTCTTGCTGCAGTTGTACAGGGCCTTGGTGAGACCACACCTTGAGTATTGTGTGCAGTTTTGGTCGCCTTATCTGAGGAAGGATGTTCTTGCGATGGAGGGAGTGCAGCGAAGATTCACCAGACTGATACCTGGGATGGCAGGAATGACGTATGAAGAGAGATTGGGTCGATTGGGCTTGTATTCACTAGACTGCAGAAGAATGAGAGGGGATCTTATTGAAACTTATAAAATTCTAACAGGACTAGACAGACTAGATACAGGAAGGATGTTCCCGATGGTGGGGGAGTCCAGAACCAGGGGTCACAGTCTAAAGATAAGGGGTAAGCCATTTAGGACTGAGATGAGGAGGAATTTCTTCACCCAGAGAGTGGTGAACCTGTGGAATTCTCTACCACAGAAGACAGTTGAGTCCAATTCATTAAATATATTCAAGAAGGAGTTAGATATATTTCTTAAGGCTATTGGGATCAAGGGATATGGGGAGAAAGCAGGGACAGGGTACTGAGTTTGGATGATCAGCCATGATCGCATTGAATGGCGGAGCAGGCTCGAGGGACCGAATGGCCTACTCCTGCTCCTATCTTCTATGTTTCTATGATTAATGTGCATCTGCTGTGTGTGTGTTTAATAAAGTGCCCGAAGCCCGTACTGTAACACTCTCACACATCCCACCTGCAGTGTAATGTCCGTGCTGTGTGCTTCCTGTCCAATATCCCCCTGATCCCTGGCTCTCCTGTTGCACCAACTTGGTACAATGGGACAAGAAGTGCCAGCTCAAGAGATGCCCACATCAGTGACAGAATGAACAGTTTCACACATGTCGAATGTTACTCTTGCACTGTGTGTGAGATGCTGAGCACCCGCCCAACATTTCACCACCACACCTTCTTTTAAATAGTTTCTTCAATTTCTCTTCTGAAGCCTTGGTTTAGTGACAGAGTCAGGTGAGTGAAAAAACTGGGAGTGGAGGAAAATACTATGGGGATTTTTTTCAGGAGAGGGAGGAGGGAGAGTGTGTGGGACCGAGATTTACAGCTTTAGGAGTCGAGAACAAACAATGTTCCACAGAAACTAGAATTGTCTGTTCTGAATTTCTATCCTGTACTTACAATTATGCCTTTTGTAAACTCCGTTTTCAGGATGTTAGAAGGGGAGGACTTGCAGACAGGAAACTCAACCCAAACATCACTTCAAGATCTGACAGAGTCACTCGATTCACAGGACCTGAATAACACCGGCCTTTGAATATAGAATGAGAAATGTTTTAACCAGTTTCACAGCCTGAAAAAACATTGCACCGTTCACAGCGGGGAGAAACCGTACACGTGTTCTGTGTGTGATCGAGGCTTCAACCGATCATCCAACCTGGAGAGACACAAGGACACCCGCACCACGGAGAAACCGTGGAAATGTGGGGACTGTGGGAAGGGATTCAATTACCCGTCCCAGCTGGAAACTCATCGACGCAGTCACACACGGAGAGGCCGTTCACCTGCTCCGTGTGTGGGAAGGGATTCACTCTGTCATCCCACCTGCTGGCACATCAGCGCGTTCACACTGGGGAGAGGCCTTTCACCTGCTCCGTGTGTGGGAAGGGATTCACTAGTTCATCTGACCTTTTGACACACCAGCGAGTTCACACTGGGGAGAGGTCGTTCACCTGCTCCGTGTGTGGGAAGGGATTCGCACATCACTCTAACCTGCGGACACACCAGCGACTTCACATTGGGGAGAGGCCATTCATCTGCTCCATGTGTGGGAAGGGATTCACTCAGTCATCCAACCTGCTGACACACCAGCGAGTTCACATATGACTACAGGGGTTGGATTCTGCTGTTATTGCTGTTGTTTATATAAGAACATAAGAAACAGGAGCAGGAGCAGGCCAGTCGGCTCCTCGAGCCTACTTCGCCATTCAATAAGATCATGGCTGATCCAATCTAGGCCTCAACACCACTTTCCTGCTCTCTCCCCACACCCCTTGACTCCCTTATAGTTCAAATGTCTGTCAATCTCCGCCTTGAAGATATTCACTGACTCCGCCTCCACTGCTCCCTGGGGTAGAGAATTCCAAAGATTCACGACCCTCTGAGAGAAGAAATTCCTCCTCATTTCCTTCTTAAATGGGTGACCCCTTATTCTGAAACTATGCCCCCTAGTTCTAGATACCCCACGAGTGGAAACATCCTCTCTGCATCCATCGTCAATCCCCCTCAGAATCTTATATGTTTCAATAAGATCAGCTCTCATTCTTCTAAACTCCAATGAGTATCGGCCCAATCTGCTCAACCTTTCCTCATAAGATAACCCCTTCATCCCAGGAATCAACCTCGTGAACCTTCTCTGCACTGCCTCCAATGCAAGTATATCCTTCCTTAAATATGGAGACCAAAACTGTACGCAGTACTCCAGGTGCGGTCTCATCAGCGCCCTGTAAAGTTGCATCAAAACTTCTCTACTTTTATACTCCATACCCCTTTCAATAAAGGCCAACATTCCATTAGCATTCCTAATTACTTGCTGTACCTGCATGTTAACTTTTTGTGTTTCATGTACTAGGACCCGCAGATCCCTTTGTACCGCAGCATTTTGTAGTCTCACTCCATTTAAATAATAATTTGCTTTTTCTTTCATTCTTCCTTCCAAAGTGGATAACCTCACATTTTCCCACATTATACTCCATCTGCCAAATTTTTGCCCACTCACTTAACCTGTCTATGTCCCTTTGCAGACTCTTTGTGTCCTCCTCACAACTTGCTAACCCACCTATCTTTGTATCATCAGAAAATTTGGCTACAGTACACTCAGTCCCTTCATCCAAGTCATTAATATAGATTGTAAAATGTTGAGGCCCCAGCACTGATCCCTGTGGCACCCCACTAGTTACTGATTGCCAACCGGAAAATGACCCATTTATCCCGACTCTCTGTTTTCTGTTAGTTAGCCAATCCTCTATCCATGCTAATATATTACCCCCAACCCCGTGCGCTCTTATCTTGTGCAGTAACCTTTTATGTGGCACCTTATCGAATGCCTTCTGGAAATCCAAATACACTACATCTACTGATTCCCCTTTATCCACCCTGTTTGTTACATCCTCAAAGAACTCTAGCAAATTTGTCAAACACGATTTCCCTTTCATAAAACCATGTTGACTCTGTTTAATTGCCTTATGATTTTCTAAATGTCCTGCTATTACCTCCTTAATAATGGATTCCAGCATTTTCCCAATGACAGATGTTAGGTTAACTGGCCTATAGTTTCCTGCTTTCTGTCTCCCTCCTTTCTTGAATAGTGGTGTTACATTTGCGGTTTTACAATCTTACAATCTGCTGGCATCTCTCCAGAGTCCAGGGAATTTTGGTAGATTACAACCAACGCATCCACTATCTCTGCAGCCACTTCTTTTAAGACCCTAGGATCCATCAGGTCCAGGGGACTTGTCGGCCTTTAGCCCCATTAGTTTGCCTAGTACTTTTTCTCTAGTGATAGAGATTGTTTTAAGTTCCTCCCTCCCTCTAGCCCCTTGATTATCTATTATTATTGGGATGCTTTTAGTGTCTTCTACCGTGAAGACCGATCCAAAATAATTGTTTAGAGTCTCTGCCTTTTCTCTATTTCCCACTATTAATTCCCCAGTCTCATCCGCTAATGGACCAACGTTTACTTTAGCTACTCTCTTCCTTTTTATATACCTGTAGAAGCTCTTACTGTCTGTTTTTATATTATTTGCTAGTTTACTCTCATACTCTATCTTCTCCCTCTTTTATAATTTTTTTAGTCATCCTTTGCTGGTTTCTAAAAATGTCCCAATCCTCTGGCCTACCACTAATCTTCGCAACATTGTATGCCTTTTCTTTCAATTTGATACCATCCTTAACTTCCTTAGTTAGCCACGGATGGTGCATCCTTCTTGTAGAGCCTTTCTTTCTCACTGGAATATACCTTTGCTGAGATTTATGAAATATCTCCTTAAATGCCTGCCACTGCTGATCTACCGTATTACCCTTTAATCTATTTTCCAGTCCACTTTAGCCAACTCTGTCCTCATACCCTTGTAATTGCCTTTATTTAAGTTTAGGACACTAGTTTCAGACCCAAGTTTCTCACCGTCAAACTGAATTTGAAATTCTACATCCAGGTCTGAACCATGTTCGAATCTGACCTCGGGTGACTGTCTGTGTGGAGTTTGCACATTCTCCCCGTGTCTGCGTGGGTTTCCTCCGGGTGCTCCGGTTTCCTCCCACAGTCCAAAGATGTGCGGGTTAGGTTGATTTGGCTTTGATAAATTGACCCTTAGTGTTAGGGGGGGATTAAATATGTGGGGTTATTGGGATATGTTAGGGGGAATTAAATACGTGGGGTTATGGGGGTAGGGTGGGATATGTGTACTGTGGGGATTAAAGCAGGGACAGGGTACTGGATTTGGATGATCAGCCATGATCGTATTGAATGGTGGAGCAGGCTCGACGGGCCGAATGGCCTACTCCTGCTCCTAGATTCTATGTTTCTATGTTCATTCTGACAGTTGGGGTTTGTTTCTGCTGATGTTAAACTCCAGCCCAGTTATAGGGGTTATTAATATTCTGGATAGATGTCAAATAAATCAGCTTTGTTTTAAACACATTGTTGCAGATTTTTGTCTTTCCCACCTGAGTGTTTAGCATCACCTGGCTGGAGCTCAGAAAGGACAATCTGGGGGAGGATCGTACGGCGGGAACAGAACTTCAGCCTGGACACAGTCCTTCAGGGCCACACTGAGAGGGGCAAACGGCACTTTCGTCTCTATCGTCATCTCTGGCGAATTTCTTGCATGTGTTCAGAATAATTTTCTGCAACAATATGTTCTAGAACCAACAAGGGGGCAGGCCATATTAGATTTAGTAATGAGCCAGATTTAGTCAACAGCCTCACGGTGCGTGAACATTTATCTAACAGCGATCATAACATGATCGAGTTCCACATTATGTTTGAAAGGGAGAAACGCGAAACAGCTACTAAGATTCTAGTGTTAGTTCAGGGCAACTTCAACAGGATGAGACCGAGACTGTCCACAGTAAACTGGGCAAATCTGTTAATGGGTAAAACAGCAGAAGATCAGTGGGAGGTGTTCAAAAAATAATCTAACGTGATACAGAACCAGCTTATACCCCTGAGGGGCAAGAGCTCTACTTGCCCAAAAGAAACAGCCATGGATGACTAGAGAGAGAAGGGACAACATAAAACTAAAAGAAAAAGTACACAAAAATGCAATAAATAGCACAAATCCTGGTGAATGGGAGAAATACAAAGAACAACAAAGGGTGACAAAACAGACAGTAAGAACTACAAAAAGGGAGTATGAAAAGAAACTTGTAAGGGTTATCAAAATCAACACAATTTTTATTACAATTATATTAGGAAAAAGAGGGTGGTCAGGAGTAATTTGGGCCCCTTGAAAACTGATAATGGTGATATTGTAAATGAAAATAAGGAAATGGTGGCCATGTTGAATAATTATTTTGTGTCAGTATTGACAGAGTGGAAGAGGACAGCAGGCCGGACATCCCAAGGAATCTAATATTGAATCAGGGACGGGGACTCACCAAAATAACAAAGAAAATAATGGCACTAAAGAGTAACAAACCGCCAGGACCAGATGGTTTCCAAGCCAGGGTTTTAAAGGAAGTAGGTGAGAACATTGCTGATGCCCAAACTATAATCTTCCAAAGTTCTCTTGATTTTGGTAACCATTTCGTCAGATTTGAAAATTGTGCAAGTCACTCCGCTATTTCAGAAAGGTGAGAGAGGGAAACCGGGGAATTAGAGGCCAGTTAGTCAAACATCTGTTGTGGGGAAACTACTAGAGCCTATAATTAAGGATAGGGTGACTAAACACCTCGAAAATTTTCAGCTGATCAGAGAGAGCCAGCAGGGATTTGTGAAAGGTAGGTCATGCCTGCTGAACCTGATTGAACTTTTTGAAGAGGTGACTGAAGTAGACAGGGGAATGTCTATGGATATTATTTATATGGACTTCCAGGAGGCATTTGATAAAATCCCTCATAAGAGTCTGTTAGCTAAAGGTGAAGCCCATGGAATGGTCTGAGTAGCAGGAGACAGAGAGTGGGGATAATGGGCAGGTACTCTAATTGGCAGGATGTGACTAACGCTGTCCAGCAAGGACCTGTGTTGGGGCCTCAACTATTCACCGTATTTATTAATGACTTAGATGATGGGATAGAAAGCCACATATCCAAGTTGCCATTGACACAAAGATAGGTGGCATTGTAGGCAGTGTAGATGGAAGCATAAAATTACAAAGATATTAATAGATTAAGTGAATGGGCAAAACTGTGGCAAATGGATTTCAATGCAGGCAAATGTGAGGGCAACACGGTGGCATAGTGGTTAGCACTGGTGCCTCACAGCGCCAGGGACCCGGGTTCGAATCTGGCCTCGGGTGACTGTCTGTGTGGAGTTTACACATTCTCCCCGTGTCTGCGTGGGTTTCCTCCGGGTGCTCCGGTTTCCTCCCACAGTCCAAAAATGTGCGGGTTAGGTTGATTTGGCTATGATAAATTGACCCTTAGTGTTAGGGGGGGATTAAATATGTGGGGTTACGGGGATAGGATGGGATATGTTAGGGGGAATTAATACGTGGGGTTACGGGGATAGGGTGGGATATGTGTCGGTGCAGGCTCGATGGGGATGCTGTGTGAGAAAGCAGGGACAGGGTACTGGATTTGGATGATCAGCCATGATCGTATTGAATGGTGGAGCAGGCTCGACGGGCCGAATGGCCTACTCCTGCTCCTAGTCTCTATGTTTCTATGTTTCTATGTTTCATCCACTTTGGACCTAAAAAGGAGAGAACAGAGTACTGTCCAAATGGTGAAAAGCTAGAAACAGTGGAGGTCCAAAGAGACTTGGGGATCCAGGTACATAGATCATTAAAATGTCATGAACAGGTACAGAAAATAATCAAAAAGGTTAATGGAATGCTGGCCTTTATATCTCGAGGACTAGAATACAAGGGGGTAGAAGTCATGCTGCAGCTATACAAAGCCCTGGTTAGACCACACCTGGAGTACTGTGAGCAGTTCTGGGCACCACACCTAAGGAAGGATATATTGGCCTTGGGAGGAGTGCAGCGTAGATTTACCAGAATGATACCTGGATTCCAGGGGTTAAATTACAAGGAGAGATTACACAAATTAGGGTTGTATTCCCTGGAATTTAGAAGGTTAAGGGTTGATTTGATCAAAGTTTTCAAGATATTAAGGGGAACAGATAGGGTAGATAGAGAGAAACTATTTCTGCTGGTTGGGGATTCTAGGACTCGGGGGCATAGTCTAAAAATTAGAGCCAGACCTTTCAGGAGTGAAATTAGGAAATATTCTACACACATAGGGTGGTAGAAGTTTGGAACTCTCTTCCATAAATGGCAGTTGATGCTGGATCAATTGTTAATTTTAAATCTGAGATTGATAGATTTTTGTTAACCACAGGTATTAAGGGATATGGGCCAAAGGCGGGTATATGGAGTTAGGTCACAGATCAGCCACAATCTCATTGAATGGCGGAACAGGCTCGAGGGGCTGAATGGTCTCCTCCTGCTCCTATGTTGTCAAGCTCTGGAATTCATAGAAACATTGAAGATAGGAGCAGGAGTGGGCCATTCGGCCCCTCGAGCCTGCTCCGCTATTTAATGAGATCATGGCTGATCATCCAAATTCAGTACCCTGTCCCTGCTTTCTCCCCATATCTCTTGATCCCCTTCGCCTTAAGAAATATATCTATCTCCTTCTTGAATATATTTAATGAATTGGCCTCAACTGCCTTCTGTGGTAGAGAATTCCACAGGTTCACCACTCTCTGGGTGAAGAAATTCCTCCTCATCTCAGTCCTAAATGGCTTACCCCTTACTGTGACCCCTGATTCTGGACTCCCCCGCCATCGGGAACATCCTTCCTGCATCTAGTCTGTCTAGTCCTGTTAGAATTTTATAAGTTTCAATGTGATCCCCTCTCATTCTTCTAAACTCCAGCAAATATAAGCCTAATTGACCCAATCTCTCTTCATACGTCATTCCTGCCATCCCAGGTATCAGTCTGGTGAATCTTCGCTGCACTCCCTCCATGGCAAGAACATCCTTCCTCAGATAAGGCGACCAAAACTGCACACAATACTCAAGGTGTGGTCTCACCAAGACCCTATACAACTGCAGCAAGACATCCTTGCTCCTGTACTCGAATCCTCTCGCTATGAAGGCCAACATACCATTTGCCTTCTTAACCGCCTGCTGCACCTGCATGCTTACCTTCAGCGACTGGTGCACAAGGACACCCAGGTCTCGTTGCACTTCCCCTTTTCCCAATCTATTGCCGTTCAGATAGTAATCTGCCTTCCTGTTTTTGCCACCAAAAGTGGATAACCTCACATTTATCCACATTATACTGCATCTGCCATGCATTGCCCAATCACCCAACCTGTCCAAATCATACTGGAGTTTCTCTGCATCCTCCTCACAGCACACACGCCCACCCAGCTTTGTGTCGTCTGCAAACTTGGAGATATTACATCTAGTTCCCTCGTCTAGATCATTAATATATTTTGTGAATAACTGGGGTCCTAGCACCGATCCCTGTGGTACCCCACTAGTCACTGCCTGCCACTCGGAAAAAGACCTGGTTATTCCAACTCTTTGCTTCCTGTCTGCCAACCAGTTTTCTGTCCAAGTTAGTACCTTACCCCTAATCCCATGTGCTTTAACTTTGCACGCTAATCTCTTATGCGGGACCTTATCGAAAGCCTTCTGAAAGTCCAAATACACCACATCCACTGGTTCTCCCTTATCTATTCTACCAGTTACATCCTCAAAAAATTCCAGTCGATTAGTCAAGCATGATTTACCTTTTGTAAATCCATGTTGACTTTGTCCGATCCTGTCACTCTTTTCCAAGTGCTCTGCTATTACATCTTTTATAATGGACTCTAACATTTTCCCCACTACTGATGTCAGGTTTACTGGTCTATAATTCCCCGTTTTCTCTCTCCCACCTTTTTTAAATAGTGGAGTTACATTAGCTACCCTCCAATCCATGGGAACTCTTCCAGAGTCTATAGAATTTTGGAAGATGACCAGCAATGCATCTACTATTTCTAGGGCCACTTCCTTAAGTACCCTAGGATGTAGATTATCAGGCCCTGGGGATTTATCGGCCTTCAATCCCGTCAATTTCCCTACAAATACTGATTTCATTCAGTTCCTCCCTCTCATTAGACCCTATGCTCCCCGACATCTCTGGGAGTTTATTTGTGTCCTCCTTTGTGAAGACAGAACCAAAGTATGTATTTAATTGGTCTGCCATTTCTTTGTTCCCCATTATAAATTCCCCTGATTCTGACTGCAAGGGACCTACGCTTGACTTCACCAATCTTTTTCTCTTCACATATCTATAGAAGCTTTTACAGTCAGTTTTTATGTTCCTTGCAAGCTTACTCTCATACTCTATTTTCCCCCTCTTAATTAATCGCTTTGTCCTCCTTTGCTGAATCCTAAACTACTCCCAATCCTCAGGTTTGCTGCTTTTTCTGGCCAATTTATATGTCCTCTCCTTGGATCTTATGCTATCCCTAATTTCCCTTGTTAGCCACGGTTGAGTCACCTTTTTTGTTTTATTTTTATGCCAAACAGGGATGAACAAATTCTGTAGTTCATCCATGCGATCTTTAAATGTTTGCCATTGCCTATCCGCCATCAACCCTTTAAGTAACATTCCCCAATCCATCCTTGCCAACTCGCGCCTCATACCATTGTAGTTTCCTTTATTTAAATTCAGGACCCTAGTCTCTGAGTCAACTACTACTTCACTCTCCATCTTAATGAAGAATTCTATCATATTATGATCGCTCCTCCCCAAGGGGCCTCACACAACAAGATTGCTGATTAATCCTTTCTCATTACATAATACCCAACTAAGATGACCTGATCTCTAGTTGCTTCCTCGACATATTGGTCCAGGAAACCATCCCGTATACACTCTAGGAATTCCTCTTCCACAGTATTATAACTAATTTGGTTAGCCCAATCTATATGCAGATTAAAGTCACCCATGATAACTGCTGTGCCCTTATTGCACGGATCTCTAATTTCCCGTTTAATGCCATCCCCAACATCAGCATTACTGTTTGGAGGTCTGTATACAACTCCCACTAACGTTTTCTGCCCTTTGGTATTTCTCAGCTCTACCCATACAGATTCCACATCATCAGAGCTAATATCCTTCCTTACTATTGTGTTAATCTCCTCTTCAACCAGCAATGCTACCCCACCTCCTTTTCCTTTTTGCCTGTCCTTCCTGAATATTGAATACCCCTGGATGTTGAATTCCCAGCCTTGGTCATCCCAATTATATCATATCCGTTTACATCTATTTGCACAGCTAATTCATCCACCTTATTACGAATGCTCTTCGCATTAAGACATAAACACGTTCAGGCTTGTTTTTTTTAACATTCTTAGACCTTTTCGAATTATTGTTTACTGTGGCCATGTTTGATTTACACCCTTGATTTCTCTAACTTCCACTTTTGCTTTTCTCCTTCCTGTCTTTTGCTTCTATCCTTGCTTCCCTTTCCTCTGTCTCCCTGCACAGGTTCCCAATCCCCTGCCATTTTAGTTTAAACACTCCCCAACAGCACGAGCAAACACTCCCCCTAGGACATCGGTCCCGGTCCTGCCCAGGTGCAAACCGTCCAGTTTGTACTGGTCCCACCTCCCCCAGAACCGGTTCCAGTGTCCCAGGAATTTGAATCCCTCCCCCTTGCAACATTCTTCTAGCCACGTATTCATCTGAAATATCCTTCTATTTCTACTCTGACTAGTACGTGGCACTGGTAGCAATCCTGAGATTACTACCTTTTGAGGTCCTATTTTTTAATTTACCTCCTAACTCCCTATATTCAGCTTTTAGGACCTCATCCCGTTTTTTACCTATATCGTTGGTACCTATATGCACCACGACAACTGGCTGTTCACCCTCCCCCTCCAGAATGCCCTGCAGCCACTCCGAGACATCCCTAAACCTCTCCGCCTCTCTTTCCTCCTTTAAGATGCTCCTTAAAACCTACCTCTTTGACCAAGATTTTGGTTACCTGCCCTAATATCTCCTTATATGACTCACTGTCAAATTTTGTTTGAAAACATTCCTGTGAAGCAACATGGGATGTTTTACTACATTAAAGGCACTATATAAATGCAAGTTGTTGTTGTTGTCTGTGACACCAAATTCAAGGACCACTTACACTGTGACACTAAATCCAGGGACCACTTACACTGTGACACCAAATCCAGGGATCACTTACAATGAGGCACCAAATCCAGGGACCACTTACAGTGAGACACCAAATCCAGGGATCACTTACAATGAGGCACCAAATCCAGGGACCACGTACACTGAGACACCAAATCCAGGGATCACTTACAATCAGGCACCAAATCCAGGGATCACTTACACTGTGACACCAAATCCAGGGATCACTTACAATGAGGCACCAAATCCAGGGATCACTTACACTGAGACACCAAATCCAGGGACCACTTACACTGAGACACCAAATCCAGGGACCACTTACACTGAGACACCAAATCCAGGGACCAGTTACACTGAGACTATAAATGGGAATCAGAGAGCCTCAGTATGGGGAATGGTCATGAAACCAGTTCTAGTGAGGGTGAAAGGCGGGTAATGGATGAAGATATGATGGTGGAATCAGATGGCGACTGGTGGGGCCTGGTGACAGGTTGTCAGAAACCCTTTTCAGGCAGGCTGATGATTGGATGTAACCAGTGCAACACCTGGATCCACCTGTTCTTGTCCTGAAATCCCAAAGTCTAATGTCCCTGATGTATTTTCTGTGGGAAATGTCGAGATGTGAAAGGGAGGAAATTGGGCTCGGGCCAGAAGGAAGATTCCTTGAATGAACAATTCATGAGGCTGTTTTGTGACACGTCTGCATGAGGTTAAAAAAATGAATGAAAAAGGACGCATCTAGTCACACAGGCGTTGTCAATAGTGGTTACTAACCTTAATCACTATCTCCTAAGCCTAATCAACTACCCCAAACCACTAACCCCAATCTTAACCAATAACTACTAGCCTCAACCACTAACCCCTAAACCTACACCCTAACCCCAGCCCCTAACCAAGGATTATTGACAGGGATCAATGGAGGAGCGAAAGACCTGATAAAGGAAGTATTTGAAACAATTATCTCAATTAAAGAAATAGTGCAAGGTATGTTAGTAACAAGAGATTAAATCAACAAGACCATCAAAATCAGCAAGGACAGTTACAAAGATCAGAACATTTCAAAGACTACCACATGCAGTATGTGAGGAGGACTTTTAATAAATCGGATCCAAAAAAGTGATAATTAATACAGCAAATAACAGATTTCAACTCTCATGCAAGCTAGTTCTATAAAGGGGTGGTTCAAAGGAATTTCAGATGAGTGTAAGTGAGACACTACAGCTCAGCCTATGACACCCACAAGCCATGTAATCAAATGGAACAAGCTTGGGATTTGATGTGGTAGAAGGTGAACTAGATGTGAACTGAATTAATCCAGAGTAAGAAAAGGCCCAAAAATGGAACACTCGGTGTCAGAACATCAATTAGTCTCCTCTTATCATGCAGAAATCAAATATTCGACACACTGTGTTTGGAACAAAGATGATTTATTAAATATTTATACAGAATATTAATCTCCAGTTATAGGGTTTATTAACATAAGCAGAAACAAACCCCAACTGTCAGAGTGAAAATAATTCAGTTCTGGATGTGGTTAACAGCAGCATCCAACCCCTGCAATCACTGGTGAACTTGCTGGTGTCTCAGCAGGTTGGATGACTGAGTGAATCCCTTCCCACACACGGAGCAGGTGAACGGCTTCTCCCCAGTGTGAACTCGCTGATGATTAAACAGGTTGGATGACAAAGTGAATCCCTTCCCACACTCAGAGCAGGTGAATGGCCTCTCCCCAGTGTGAACTCGCTGGTGTCTCAGCAGGGTGGATGACTGAGTGAATCTCTTTCCACACACGGAGCAGATGAACGGCCTCTCCCCAATGTGAATGCGTTGGTGGTTCTGCAGATCATTTTTGCTTTTATACTTCTTATCACAGTCAGAACATTTAAAAGATTTGTCCTCTGTGTGAATACAATGGTGCCTCAGAAGGTGGGATGACTGACTGAATCCCTTCCCACATTCAATGCACGTGAATGGTCTCGCTCCAGTGTGAACTCGCTGGTGTCTCAGCAGGGTGGATGACTGAGTGAATCCCTTCCCACACACGGAGCAGGTGAACGGCCAATCCCCAGTGTGAGTGCGATGATGAATTTCCAGCTCAGACGGGTAACTGAACCCCTTCCCACAGTCCCCACATTTCCACGGTTTCTCCGTGGTGCGGGTGTCCTTGTGTCTCTCCAGGTTGGACGATCAGTTGAAGCCTCGTCCACACATTGAACACGTGTACGGTTTCTCCCCGCTGTGAATGGTTTTTCAGGCTGTGTAAAGATTCAGACAAACATTTCTCTTTCTACATTCAAAGGCCAATTATATTTAGGTCCTGATGAATTGAGTGACTCTGTCAGATCTTGACGTGATGTTTGGTTTAAGTTTCCCGTCTGCAAATCCTTCCCTTCTAATACCCTGTAAAGGGAATTTACAAAAGTCATCACTGTAAGTACAGAATCGAAATTCAGAACAGACAATTCTAGTTTCTATGGAACATTCTTTCCTCTCTTCTTCCCCAAAGCTGTTAATCCCCGTCCCAAACACTCTCCCTCCTCACTGTGCTGAAATACAAACCCATTGCACCACCTCCAGCATTTTTCCTGACAGTCGAATTTTCTCCCTCCCCTGAAGGTGCTGACTCTGGCTGGGTTCAGTTCTACACTCACTGGTTCCCCTCCCTCTCCTCCCCTGAAGGTGCTGACTCTGGCTGGGTTCAGTTCTACACTCACTGGTTCCCCTCCCTCTCCTCCCCTGAAGGTGCTGACTCTGGCTGGGTTCAGTTCTACACTCACTAGTTCCTCTCTCTCCTCCCCTGAAGGTGCTGACTCTGGCTGGGTTCAGTTCTACACTCACTGGTTCCCCTCCCTCTCCTCCCCTGAAGGTGCTGACTCTGGCTCGGTTCAGTTCTGCACTCATCAGTTGCTGTCCAATGTGTGACCTCTGTGCCCAATCTATGTGTGAACTCTCTGGGAATTTGACCGAATGCACAGTCCTTCTGGGGACTGGACCACCGGCCCGAATCAAAGGTTTCAGAAGAGGCAGATTGAAAAAACTATTTAAAAGGTGTGGTGGTGAAATGTTGGATAGGTACTCAGCATCTCACACATCATGTAAGATTAACATTCCACATGTCTGAAGCTGTTCATTCCATCCCTGATGTGGGCATCTCTTGAGCTGTCACTTCTTGTCCCATTGTACCGAGTTGGTGTAACAGGAGAGCCAGGGATCAGGGGGATATTGGACAGGAAGCACACAGCACGGACATTACACTGCAGGTGGGATACATGAGAGTGTTACAGTGAGGGCTTCGGGCGCTTTATTAAAGACACACACAGCAGAAGCACATTAATCTGATGGGAGATCACTGACACATGAGCAGCCAGCGGTGTGGAGCCTCCTGAGAGTCCGGCCCCTTTACAGCCAGTATTTACAGGAGCTGGGACACAGAAAGAGTCTCATTGAAATCACTGATATATTTGTTCACACAAACTAACTCCCCAAAATACTGAGTCATTTCTCCTCCATTTACAGACGCTCCCTGACCAGTCACCATTTCTCCTCCATTTACAGACGCTCCCTGACCAGTCACCATTTCTCCTCCATTTACAGACGCTCCCTGACTTCCTGTCTGTCCTGGAGTTTGGCGCGGGGCCCCTTTGCTGAGCGAATCGGGAGAAACCGGGAAGTGGTGGGCGGATAATGTTGAGAGTTTTAATAATGGGGCCTGGGGCCGCACTCGGGGTGTGTGCAGCCCGCGTCCCCCCGGGGTTTATTAACCCGCTCCCTGAGCTCTCTCACCTGATGTGTCAGCGGCAGCTGCCAAGGTCCGCGCATGCTCAGCTCACCTTCTGTTGTTCAGGTTTAAAGTTCAAGCCCCGCCCCTCACACACTCCGATTGGTTGGAGGACCCGCCGCCCGCTCGGTCCTCCAGCCCCGCCCCGCTCTTCCTATTGGTCCGGAGCTCCCGTCAATCACCCGGGCAGTGTGAGCTGAGCATGCGCGGACCTTGGCAGCAGCCGCTGACACATCAGGTGAGAGAGCTCAGGGAGCGGGTTAATAAACCCCGGGGGGACGCGGGCTGCACACACCCCGAGTGCGGGCCCAGGCCCCATTATTAAAACACTCAACATTATCCGCTTCACAAACACCCGGGGTGGGCCTCAGGCCCCGAACAAGAGCCTCCGGGCCGGGCGTTTGCCCCGAGCGGGGCGGCAGCTGCGGGGCTTTCTCCCGGTGACAGGCCCGGATTAACGGCCGCCATCTTGACAGGCTCAGGGGGGCAGCAGGGCGCATGCGCGGCCCCCTTGGCCAGGAACCAGGAGGAGAGAATCTTGGCAATTTCTATCCTGGACTCTCAGTCATGGCTTTTAGAAACTCCTTTTACAGGCTGTGAGAAGGGCAGCATTTACACACCGCAAACTCACACCAACAACAACAACTTACCTTTATATAACACCTTTAAAATGTCACAGTAACGCAGTCAGACAATAATCGACAGACATACTTTGTTTGTGGTCCAGTGCACTGACACAAAGTTCCTTCACAACTGTAACAATTTTATTGCGGTTGCTGTGAAGGCTGCGCGCACTCTGCTTGTACACCTGGTCTCCAAAGGAGACAAAACAGGACTAATGCTGCCGAGCTCAGCTCTTTTTGATCAGAAAATATCAACTGTTTCGCCTCACCAGGAAATGCACAAAAGAGGCAGCAGTGCTCATTGGCTGCCCAGGAAAGTCCTATTTAGATTAAACTCCTTCATCCAGAAAGTGCTGAGAATGTGGAACTTGCTGCCACAGGGAGTAGTAGAGGCAAAGAGCATGGATACATTTAAGGGGAAGCTGGATAAACACATGGGAGAAAGGAATAGAAGGAGATGCTGATAGGGTGAGATGAAGAGAGATGGGAGGAGGCTCGTGTGAAGCATAAACACCGCATTGACCAGTTGGGCCGAATGGCCTGTTTCTGTGCTGTACAATCTATGTAATTCTATGTAATAAGAGAGGAAAGAATGTTCCATAGAAATTAGAATTATCTGTTCTGCATTTTAATCCTGAACTTATAGTGATGTCTTTTGTTATCTGCTTTTACAGGGAATATCATCGGTCTTTGAATGTGGAAGGAGAAATGTTTGCCTGTTCTGTCTGTGGGAAAAGATTTCAAACATCAGTGTGACTGGAAAAGCACCAAGACACACACACCCGAGTGAGAGTGTTCCAGTGCACTGACTGTGGAAAGAGCTTTATCCAGTTACACAGCTTGAAAAAACATCGCACCATTCACAGCGGGGAGAAACCGTACACGTGTTGTGTGTGTGGACGAGGCTTCAACTGATCGTCCAACCTGGAGAGACAGAAGGACACCCACACCATGGAAAAACCGTGGAAATGTGGGGACTGTGGGAAGGGATTCAATTACCCGTCTGAGCTGGAAATTCATCAACGCAGCCACACTGGGGAGAGGCCGTTCACCTGCTCCCTGTGTGGGAAGGGATTCACTAACTCCTCCAGCCTCACTGCACACCAACTTGTTCACTCTAATAAGAGACCATTTAAATGTTCTGACTGTGAGAAGAGCTTTAAAAGCAGAAAGCATCTGATGAAACACCAACGCACTCACACCGGGGAGAGGCAGTTCACCTGCTCCATGTGTGGGAACAGATTCACAAATTCATCCAACCTGCTGATACACCAGCGAGTTCACACTGGGGAGAGGACGTTCACCTGCTCCGTGTGTGGGAAGGGATTCACTCAGTCATCGAACCTGCTGACACACCAGCGAGTTCACACTGGGGAGAGGCCGTTCACCTGCTCCGTGTGTGGGAAGGGATTCGCTTCTTCATCCCATCTCATTGAACACCAACTTGTGCATTCTGATGAGAGACCTTTTAACTGTACTGACTGTGAGAAGAGCTTTAAAAGCAGAACTGCTCTGTTGCAACACCATCACACTCACACCCCGCAGAGACCATTTGCCTGCTCTGTGTGTGGGAAGGGATTCACTCGATTATCCACACTGCTGAGACACCAGCGAGTTCACACTGGGGAGAGGCCGTTCACCTGCTCCGTGTGTGGGAAGGGATTCACTCAGTCATCCCACCAGCTGAGACACCAGCGAGTTCACAAATGACTGCAGGGGTTGGATTCTGCTGTTATTGCTGCTGTTAATCACATCCAGGACTGAACCCTGTTCACTCTAACAGTTGGGGTTTGTTTCTGCTGATGTTAATAACTTCTGTAACTGGGCTGGAGTTTTAATATTCTGAATAGATGTCAAATAAATCAGAAATAAAAACAGAAAATGCTGGAGAAACTCAGCAGGTCAGGCAGCAACTGTGAAGAGAGAAACAGAGTTAACGTTTCAGGTCGATGACCTTTCGTCAGAACTCATTTCGTCAGAACAAATAAATCAGCTTTGTTTTAAACACATTGTTGTAGATTTTCTTCTTTCCCACCTGAGTGTTTAGCATCACCTGGCTGGAGCTCAGAAAGGACAATCTGGGGGAGGATCGTACGGCGGGAACAGAACTTCAGCCTGGACACAGTCCTTCAGGGCCACACTGAGAGGGGCAAACGGCACTTTGGTCTTTCTCGTCTCTCTTCACTGACAGCAAAGTCCCCGTGCGGGTTAATCTCGAGGCGTGTGAGAAACGTGTCCCAGCCGCTCTCTGCCATGGTTCAGAGCTCCTAGGCACGGAACAGAAGGCTCCTTTAGGAATGTAACCCAGTGCTTTTTTTTTAATGGCCTTATTAACGTGTGTCGCTACTTTTAGTGATTTGTGTATCTGTATCCCTGGATCCCTCTGCTCCTCCAGCCCATTTAGACTCTTAGGGGGGAAATTCGGTGGCGCCCCCTTTGGGTCGCTAACGTCGCCGGGGCTAATTTTAGCGCCCCGAAAAAGTTAGCGCCCCTGCGCATTAAATTCAGTGGTAGCGCCCCAAGCAGGAGGCGGGGTGCTACTGGAAGCGCTCCCCTCCCTCTTGAGGCGCTACCAGTGAATTTCGCGGCACTTCGTGCAACAGCGCCACGCCCGTCGGCACATAGCACCGTGTCATAGCAGACCTCCCTCCCTGATTAAAGGGGAGGGGCCTAGCACTGCTCACACCGGGGCCCTGCTGGACCACCGGGGAGCGGGGTGTCGGATCAAGAGGAGCGCCGGGCTGAGCGATCGCGGCCGACACCCCGAAGAAGAAAGGGGAAGGGGGCAGGTGCTGGCAGTCGGCCAAAATAAAAAGTTGCCGCCCGACACCTGCCCTTTAAGTGGCGTCGCCGCGGCTGCAGGAACGACCCCTGACCCTGTCGGACATATCGTCCGGCGATAGGTCAGGGGTCGCAACCCAAGGTTGCAGCCGGGGTGCTGCGCATGGCGATGACGTCATTGCCGGCGGTGCAGTGCCGCGGGGCGCTACCGGCTACCGCCGCCGCTAACCTCCCGCTGAATATCGCAGGAGGCACAAAGCAATCCAATTTCACCCCCTTGTTGTCCAAGTAGTGAGTGGCCTCCTTATTCTTCCCACCAAAACACACCACCTCACACTGATCTACAGTGAAATTCATTTGCCAATTACACGCACATTCTGAAATTTATTAATGTCTTCTTGCATTTTGTCTTCCTCAGTATTAACTCTACCTCCCAATTTGGTGTCATCGACAAACTTTGAAATTGTTCTTCTGATTCCCGAGTCCAAATCGTTTCTGTAAATGGTGAACAACAGTGATCCCAGCACCGATCCCTGTGGAACACCACTTCCCACCTTTTGCCAGTCTGAGTAGCTACTCCTAACCCCTGCTCTCTGTTTTGAAACCAGCTTGCTATCCATAACAGTTTGTAAGACTGACAAGATGACTAAGGTCAGGCCGTGTGGAGTGAAGGGCCAGGCAGCAGAATGGATGGAAAGATGGCTACAAAACAGAAATCAGAGGGTTGGAGTTAAGGGAAGTTTGTTGCGATCTTTCCATCCATTCTGCTGCCTGACCTTTGACTCCACCCGGCCTGACTGTGGTCATCTTGTAGACCGTACATACTGCAGACACAGTGCACCAGTGGTGGAGGGGGTGGATATTGAGTCCTGTGGCAGGGGCGCTGATGAAGTGGATTTCTCTGTCCGTGAGTTTTGAGGCATCGCTAGTGGCGTTTTTCACCTCTTTCCTCCTTTTTAAAATAAAAATCTTATTGCCGGTTTATTAAAGCCTCTCAGGTAGGTCACACAAAAAAATTCAGGCCTCGTAAGTTTCCCTCGGAATGACAGGCCTGAACCCGAGTTAGAAAACATTTAGTAATTAAACCAGACTGGGTGGGGCCTGAGGTGTGAGTTAGTAACGGAAAATTGGTGGCCAGCGTACTTCACACCAGGGCTGAGGACCCGGGGACTCGGGTTTCTGTATCATTTATTCATTCATTTAGTTTATTGCCCAATCTCAATCAGACTGGTGGGTCATCTTGCCGTGACGAGGTTCCCCAGTGGAGGGCTCTCTACGTGGGGGTCCTTCCCTGCACCATTGGGGATCTGGGGTGGAGACTGTTGCAAGGAGCTGTTGTGTGTAACAGTTTAAGCTCCTTTCCGGACTCCAAGGCCAGATGTGTTTTTTGCGGCCTAGAGGAGTCCACGGGCCGTGTATATATTCAGTGTGAGAGGTTGCAGCCCCTGTATAGTTACCTGAGGGGGCTGCTCCTCAACTCTTGGTTACACTTTAGCCCCACGCTCCTAATCTTTGGCCGCCCGGTGCGGAGGGGGGTGGGTAAGTCGGAGGATCTTCTCCTGGACCTGCTCTTGGGCCTGGCGAAAACAGCAATTTGTAGGCCCAGGATGGGCGGGGCCCATGGGGGGGTCACTCTGGCTGCCCGCCTCTCTCCCGTGGTCTTGTCCCTGCCCGGGTGGCCCTGGAGAGGGAGCAGGCGGTGTCCACCGGTTCACTTGATACCTTCCTCGACCGGTGGGCACCTCAGGTTAAAGAGGCGATAATCGATCCTCACAATCACATTATGATTGAATTATTATTTGTGAGTGTCGCTGTATTGTACACAGTTATTATTCATCGAATAGATTCAGAGAAACTTACAGCACAGAAGGAGGCCATTCGGCCCGTCGTGCCTGTGCCGGCTCTTTGAAAGAGTCGTCGTGTTTAGTCCCACATCCTCACTTTCTGTCCGTAACCCTGTCAGTTGCTCAAGTTCCCGTCCAACTCTGCTTTACAATTATTAACGGAATCAGCTTCCACCATCTTTTCAGGTCGAGCGTTCCAGATCCCCACAACTCTCTGAGTGGAAACATTTCTCCTCATCTCTCCTCCAGATCTTTTGACAATATTTTTCAATCTTTGACCTCTAGTTATTGACCCACTCACCAGAGGGAATGTTTCTTTCCCTATTTATTCTGTCAAAATCTCTCATCACCTTGAAAACCTCTATTAAGTCACCTCTGAACCTTCTCTGTTCCAAGGAGGACAGTCCTAACTTTCCCAACCTCTCCTCATAACTGAAGTCCCTCATCCCTGGTAACATCCTGGTAAACCTCCTCTGGGCCCTTTCTAAGGCCTTTACACCTTTCCTCAAGTGTGGGGCCCAGAATTGTCCACAACACTCCAGCTGAGGCCTAACCTGTGATTGATGAAGTTCCAGCATCATCTCTTTGCTTTTATATTCTATTCCTCTGTTTATAAACCCAAGTAACCCGTTATTGTTTGTTTAATATCTGTGGGGCACTGGGGCACTTGCCTTAATGGTTTTTGCTCCCGTCTGGTGTCACTGGGGCAACTTAGTGTCACCCCTACAGGTAGTGAAAAATGGCCCAATCTCAATCGGACGACAAATAAATGAATTTTCTCTTCCCCAATTCAGGGTTTCAATTCTTTACCCAGAATTTGCAACACAGCAGAATGGGCCCTATCAATAACAACCTGATCCTAGTGCGCCGGCTCATCACTGGACTGTGCTCTCAGCATGTGCAGTGCGAGTGGTGGAGACGGACTGAGGCGTGTGTCCTCCTTGGAGAACCAGGCAAAGAGGGCGTGTGTCCTCCTTGGAGGGGAACCAGGCAAACAGGGTGTGTGTCCTCCTTGGAGGGGAACCAGGCAAAGAGGGCGAGTGTCCTCCTTGGAGGGGAACCAGGCAAAGAGGGCGAGTGTCCTCCTTGGAGGGGAACCAGGTAAAGAGGGTGTGTGTCCTCCTTGGAGGGGAACCAGGCAAAGAGGGCGTGTGTCCTTCTTGGAGGGGAACCAGGCAAAGAGGGCGAGTGTCCTCCTTGGAGAACCTGGCAAAGAGGGTGTGTGTCCTCCTTGGAGAACCAGGCAAAGAGGGCGAGTGTCATCCTTGGAGGGGAACCAGGCAAAGAGGGCGAGTGTCCTCCTTGGAGGGGAACCAGGCAAAGAGGGCGAGTGTCCTCCTTGGAGGGGAACCAGGCAAAGAGGGTGTGTGTCCTCCTTGGAGGGGAACCAGGCAAAGAGGGCGAGTGTCCTCCTTGGAGGGGAACCAGGCAAAGAGGGCGAGTGTCCTCCTTGGAGGGGAACCAGGCAAAGAGGGCGAGTGTCCTCCTTGGGGAACCAGGCAAAGAGGGCGAGTGTCCTCCTTGGAGGGGAACCAGGCAAAGAGGGCGAGTGTCCTCCTTGGAGGGGAACCAGGCAAAGAGGGTGTGTGTCCTCCTTGGAGGGGAACCAGGCAAAGAGGGCGAGTGTCCTCCTTGGAGGGGAACCAGGCAAAGAGGGCGAGTGTCCTCCTTGGAGGGGAACCTACCCTCAATAAAACAGTGAAATATCTTGGAATTTAAATGTGTGTCCATTCCCATTGTTTGGATAGTGATGAGCAGGTTTTTTTCTATCAGAAATAGAAATCAAAGGGAGATGATGCCTCAGTCTGTTAATCAACTCTTTGACACATTATAAAATATATATCTCCAACTCTGACTAGTTTATCCTGTCTGATACAAATCAACCCCACAGTCACTGACACCAATCTCCTCCTGTCTGATATAAACCAACCCCACAGTCACTGACACCAATCTCCTCCTGTCTGATATAAACAAGTCCCCACAGTCACTGACACCAATCTCCTCCTGTCTGATATAAACCAACCCCACAGTCACTGACACCAATCTCCTCCTGTCTGATATAAACAAATCCCCACAGTCACTGACACCAATCTCCTCCTGTCTGATATAAGCCAACCCCAGTCACTGACACCAATCTCCTCCTACTGATATAAACCAACCCCACAGTCACTGACAAGATTGGACAAGTTTCCATTCCCGTGCCGAGGGGATTGCTGTACCAGACGGGAGGGGCAACATTTGGGGACTCTCGATTCTCCACCAATTCCCATTCCCCTTCTTTCTGGTGGATAATGGAGGTGCCACTGTGTGTAATGTGCAAGTCAGTAAGAATTGTCAGCGAGGATTAATCAGCACTTTCTAATTGGAGATGTTAATCAGTGGAACCTTTCAGATATTGAATTGTAGATTTTGTACCAAAGATCAATTTAGCATTGAAGTAAAAGTTCATAATTTTATTGCAAACAAATTTCTGCTGAGAGTCCCTGAATTAAGGGGCAAAATCAGACAGCAGTTCTTAAAGGGACACTACAGTCCCAACAAGTCAATCAGCGATATATCCAGAATATTAATAACCCCTATAACTGGGCTGGAGTTTAACATCAGCAGAAACAAAACTCAACTGTCAGAATGAACACGGTTCAGTCCTGGGTACGATTAACAGCAGCAATAATAACAGAATCCAATCTCTGCAGTCACTTGTGAACTTGCTGGTGTCTCGGCAGGTGGGATGACCGAGTGAATCCCTTCCCACACACGGCGCAGGAGAAAGGCCTCTCCCCAGTGTGAATTCGCTGGTGTATCAGAAGCTCGGATGAACTAGTGAATCCCTTCTCACACACCGAACAAGTGAATGGCCTCTCCCCAGTGTGAACTCGCTTGTGTATCAGAAGGTCGGATGACTTAGTGAATCCCTTCTCACACACAGAGCAGGTGAACGGCCTCTCCCCAGTGTGAACTCGCTTGTGCATCAGAAGGTTGGATGATCGATTAAATCCTTTCTCACACACGGCGCAGGTGAACGGCCTCTCCCCAGTGTGAATGTGCTGGTGCATCAGAAGGTTGGATGAACGAGTGAATCCCTTTCCGCACACGGAGCAGGTGAATAGTCCCTCCCCGGTGTGAGTGCATCGATGATTTTCCAGCTGTGATGGGGAACTGAATCCCTTCCCACAGTCTCCACATTTCCACGGCTTCTCCGTGGTACAGCTTTCCTTGCGACTCTCCAGGTTGGATCAGTTGAAGCCTTGTCCACACACAGAACACGTAGCAGGCTCGAAGGGCCGTGTGGCCGACTCCTGATTCTTATGAATTCTTCTGTATACGGTTTCTCCAGGCTGTGAATGGTGCAATGTTGTTTCAGGCTGTGTAACTGGTTAAAACATTTTCATCCACCTTCAAAGGTCGATGATAGTCAGGTCCTGATCAATCGACTGACTCTGTCAGATCGTGACGTGATGTGTGGAGAATGAGGATAAAATAAATGAAGCAATGCTTCTCTCTCCCGGGCACTGGGACCCGGTTGGGAACAGTGTGTGAAACCCACACACTTTAGCTTCCTGTACCAAGATGGCCGCGCAGACGTTCTAATATGCTTTCAATCAAAATGGCGGCGCACTTAATTTTCGTCTTCCTACACAAAGATGGCGACCGTTAACCTGGGCCTATCACCCGGAAAAAGCCCCGTAGCTGCAAACGCGGGACCTTCAGGTGATGATCCGGGACTTGCGGCCGACACCAGTTGTTTATGAACCCTCCCCGCCCACTTGCCGGTCCATTACTCCGCTCGGCCCTGCCGTCTATTACTCGCTGCAAGGAGCCCGTGACCAGGCTCTGTCCTTCCCCAGTACTCGCACTGCGCATGCTCCAAACACATCCCGGAACCGCGCCTGCGCACTGGGCTCCTGTAGTCTGGGTAATATTTTTATTCAAATACAATAATACTTATACAACTCATCAATTACATAGTAAATCCATTACAGAGTAAATCCATTACATTCATCCATCACAGTAAAAAATAAAGCCTTAAAAACAGCCTTATAGTTAATATAAATGCAATGATTAATTTTACAAATAATCAATAATGTTTACAGTACAAATACCCTTAAACAATACCACACAACTTTTTAGATTTAAAATAATAAATCTCAAAGTTAACTCCACATAAAACAAAAACCATTTCAACAGCACAGTGTACAAACACATAGCACCATCATAATCCAATTAAATGCTACAGATAACACTTATTCCAATAAACCAAGAAAAAACCCGTTTTACGCCAGTCCTACTGGCATTGTTCGTTCGATCATTCGATCATTCATTCAATTGTTCGTTCGTTCATTCAAGCGTTCGTTCGATCGAGCGTAAGTTCCAGTATGTATGTATGAGTGCGTGCGTGCGTATCATTTGTCGAAATGCGCGCCTGCGTGCGTTCGCTCGAATCGTTCATTCTATCACTGCACAAGTGATCATTCGTTCGATCGAGTGTAAGTTCCAATGTGCATGCTTGCGTTCGCTTGAATCGTTCATTCGACCACTACCCCATGAGGTCGTTCGTTCGATCGAGTGTAAGTTCCAATATGTATGTCTGAATGCGTGCGTGCGTATCATTTGTCTAAGTGCGCGCCTGCGTGCGTTCGCTCGAATCGTTCGTTCTATCTCTGCACAATTGATCATTCGTTCGATCGAGTGTAAGTTCCAATATGCATGAATGCGTTCGTTCGAATCGTTCGTTCACTCGAGCGTCCGTTCGTTCAATAAATTACCAATATTAATTTACTTTATCTTTTCAAACACACCAACACCAGACAATAACCTCAAAGTAAATTCCTACATAACCACCAATACATCATCATGTGCAAATTCCCACAGTCCTTATCAGAAAATCAATTAAGCTTCAAGTAAACTGCTTTCAAACAGAAAACCTGAAACCTTCCCAACAAAACAATTAAATACCAGTTCTACGCCAGTCCTATTGGCAATCCATTAACTCATATCATTTGATGTTGTCGAACCATGTAAAGTCATAGTCCTTGTCCACAGTCTTCAGCCCTTCCATGGAAAAAGAAGCCATCCACTTCCTGAAATCCCATAAAAAGACCGAACACTCAAATCTTCTTCTGCTTGCTGTTATCGCTCACAGGACCCAACCATCAAAGAATACTCATCATTCCTCACCGATATTACTTTACTTTGTCTTTTACTTTCCTTTTATTTTCCGTCTTTTAACCATTCATATTTTCCATCTTGTAACCGCTCACGCGCCCCATTACAGATGGAAACAGTTTGTCTTTCCTCCACCAATATGGCGTCGCATAAACCAGTCCCATGACCAAGAAAAAGCCTCACAGCTGCCGCCGGACAGAGCAGATGCTGGGCCGCTGGAACTCATTCAGGCCCGAGACCATTCTGCAACTTTTAGAACCAGTGCAGCAATGCTCACCAACCGCATCTCCCGACTCCACCTCTGCCGACCAGCCACTCCACCCTGAGTCCCCCGCCTGGGGCTCTCCGTGCTGGGTCTCCCGCTCAGGCCACTCTCCTCTGGATCTTCCACACTGGGCCCTATGCCCCGGCAACTCTGCGCTGGAGTTCCCCACAAGCAGCTGGGCCTCTCACTCAACGCCCAGGCCCCTCTGCACTGAAGTTTCCCACGAGCAGCTGGGCCTCTCACTCAACGCCCCGGCCCCTCTGCACTGAAGTTCCCCACAAGCAGCTGGGCCTCTCGCTATCGCCCCGGCCCCTCTGCACTGGCGTTCCCCACAAGCAGCTGGGCCTCTTACTCAGCACCTCAGCCCCTCTGCACTGGCAGCTGGGCCTCTCGCCTACACCGGGAGTTGAATCAAGATGGCGGCCATTATCCTGGGCCTGTGACTGGGAGAAGCCCCGAAGCTGCAAACGCGGGACCTTCAGGTGATGATCCGGGACTTGCGGCCTACACCAGTTGTTTATGAACCCTCCCCGCCCACTTGCCGGTCCATTACTCCGCTCAGCCCTGCCGTCTATTATACGCTGCAAGGAGCCCGTGACCAGGCTCTGTCCTTCTCCAGTACACGCACTGCGCATGCTCCAAACACAGCCCGGTACAGCGCCTGCGCACTGGGCTCCTGTAGTCTGGGTGCGGCACATTCCCCACCGCGGGGTATGCTGGGTAAAAGCCCCGCCAGTGAAAGACCAGATTAGTGAATGGAACATCTGAACAATGAGGGACAGGTAAAGACCCTCTGGTCCATCCAGCCTGTCCCACACATTTGCGATAGCTTGTGTATCACAATATATACACTCCACCCCACCCGAAATCATGTGAGCTCCTGGGAGAGGCAAAAAAAAGGTAAAAACCCAGGCCAAGAAAATCTTGCAAGTTCCTGTCCGACCCATCTAGGCGATCGAAACTAGTCCAGGAGATCACTCTGGCCCTGAATTCCCAGCAGTGCCTACCTTCTGTAAGAGGTGATCTCCACCCCAGCCAGAAACAGGTCCAGCTCTCACTTGAAGGAATTGAGCGAATCAGCATCCACCAGATGATTTTCTGCAGCAAAATACTGCGGATGCTGGAAATCTGAAACAACAACAGAAAATGCTGGAAACACTCAGCAGGCCAGGCAGCATCCGTGGAGAGAGAAACAGAGTTAACGTTTCAGGTCGATGACCCTTCATCAAAAATGGAAAACATTGCTTAAAAATCTGTTACTTTTCCAACTTTTTCCAGTTCTGTTAATCTCCTCTCATCTTGGACAAACCAAATACTCGACACATTGCGTGTTTGAAACAAAACTGATTTATTTGATGTTTATCGAGAATATTAAACTCCAGCCCAGTTATAGAAGTTATTAACATCAGCAGAAACAAACCCCAACTGTCAGAATGAACAAGGTTCAGTCCTGGATGTGATTAACAGCAATAACAGCAGAATCCAACCCACTGCAGTCACTTGTGAACTCGCTGGTGTTTCAGCAGGTGGGATGACCGAGTGAATCCCTTCCCACACTCGGAGCAGGAGAACGGCCTCTCCCCAGTGTGAACGCGCTGATGATTCAGCAGGTGGGATGACTGAATGAATCCCTTCCCACACACGGAGCAGGTGAACGATCTCTCCTCAGTGTGAACTCGCTGGTGTCTCAACAGGGTGGATGAATCAGTGTATCCCTTCCCACACACAGAGCAGGTGAACGGCCTCTCCCCAGTGTGAGTGTATTGGTGTGTCAACAGATCTCTTGTGCTTTTAAAGCTCTTCTCACACTCAGAACATTTGAAAGGTCTCTTTTCAGTGTGAACAAGTTGGTGTTTAGTGAGGTTGGCTAATCGTGCAAATCCCTTTCCACACACAATGCAGGTGAACGGCCTCTCCCCAGTGTGAACTCGCTGGTGGTCAGTGAGGCTGGATGACTGCCCAAACCTCTTCCCGCATTGAGAGCAACTGAACGGTCTCTCTCCAGTGTGAATTCGCTGGTGGTCAGTGAGGTTAGATAACTGTCCGAATCTCTTCCCACAGTGAGAGCAACTGAATGGTCTCTCCCCAGTGTGAACTCGCTGGTGTGTCAGAAGGTGTGATGACTGACTGAATCCCTTCCCACACACGGAGCAGGTGAACGGTCTCTCCCCGGTGTGAGTTTCCAGCCGGGACGGGGAGCTGAATCCCTTCCCACAGTCCCCACATTCCCACGGTTTCTCCGTGGTGCGGGTGTCCTTGTGTCTCTCCAGGTTGGACGATCAGTTGAAGCCTCATCCACACACAGAACACATGTACGGTTTCTCCCCACTGTGAACGGTGCAATGTTTTTTCAGGCTGTGTAACTGGTTAAAGCTCTTTCCACAGTCAGTGAACTGGAACACTCTCACTCGGGTGTGGGTATCTCGGTGCTTTTCCGGTCACACTGATGTTTGAAATCTTTCTCCACAGACAGAACAGACAAAGATTTCTCCTTCCACATTCAAAGGCCGATGATATTCGGGTCCTGATGAATGGAGTGACTCTGTCAGATCTTGATGTGATGTTTGGTGTGAGTTTGCGGTGTGTAAATGCTGCCCTTCTCACAGCCTGTAAAAGGAGTTTCCAAAAGCCATGACTGTGAGTCCAGGATAGAAATTGCCAAGATTCTCTGCTCCTGGTTCCTGGCCAAGGGGGCCGCGCATGCGCCCTACTGCCCCCTGAGCCTCTCAAGATGGCGGCCATTAACCTGGGCCTGTCACCGGGAGAAAGCCCCGCATGCTCAGCTCACACTGCCCGGGTGATTGACGGGAGCTCCGGACCAATAGGAAGAGTGGGGCGGGTCTGGAGGACCGAGCGGGCGGCGGGTCCTCCAAGCAATCGGAGTGTGTGAGGGGCGGGGCTTGACCTTTAAACCTGAACAACAGAAGGTGAGCTAAGCATGCGCGGACCTTGGCAGCTCCCGCTGACACATCAGGTGAGAGAGCTCAGGGAGCGGGTTAATAAACCCCGGGGGGACGCGGGCTGCACACACCCCGAGTGCGGCCCCAGGCCCCATTATAAGATCAGTGAACATTATCCGCCTCCACCCGCGGGTTCCCTTTTCGCTCCGGCCCGAATCTCAACAAAGCGCCAAACTCCGGGACAGACAGGAAGTGAGTCAGGGAGCGTCTGTAAATGGAGGTGAAATGGTGACTGGTCAGGGAGCGTCTGTAAATGGAGGAGAAATGGAGACTGGTCTGGGAGCATCTGTAAATGGAGGAGAAATGGTGACAGGTCAGGGAGCGTCTGTAAATAGAGGAGAAATGGAGACTGGTCAGGGAGCGGCTGTAAATGGAGGAGAAATGGAGACTGGTCAGGGAGCGTCTGTAAATGGAGGAGAAATGACTCAGTATTTTGGGGGCTGGTTTGTATGAACAAATATATCCGTAATTTTAATGAGACTTTTTTCTGTGTCCCAGCTCCTGTAAATACCGCTGTAAAGGGGCCGGACTCTCAGGAGGCTCCACACCGCTGACTACTTATGTGTCAGTGATCTCCCATCAGATTAATGTGCTTCTGCTGTGTGTGTGTTTAATAAAGTGCCCGGAGCACTTCACGAAAGGTGGGCCTTTATTACAAGAGGATTTGAGTATATAATATATCCAAGTTTTTAAATGGTGAGAGATTGGGAAATGTTGGTGTTCAGTGGGACCTGGGTGTCCTTGTACACGAATCACTGAAAGTTAACATGCAGGTACAGCAAGCAATTAGGAAAGCAAATGGTATGTTGGCCTTTATTACAAGAGGATTTGAGCATAAGAGTAAAGACGTCTTACTGCTATTATATAGGGCCCTGGTGAGACCACACCTGGAGTATTGTGTACAGTTTTGGTCTCCTTACCGAAGGAAGGATATACTTGCCATAGAGGGAGTGCAACGAAGGTTCACCAGACTGGTTCCTGGGATGGGGGGTTTGTCCTATGAGGAGAAATTGAGTAGAATGGGCCTATATTCTCTGGAGTTTAGAAGAATGAGAGGTGATCTCATTGAAACATACAAAATTCTTACAGGGCTTGACAGGGTAGATGCAGGGAGGATGTTTCCCCTGGCTGGGGAATCAAGAACCAGGGGTCACAGTCTCAGGATAAGGGGTCGGCCATTTAAGACTGAGATGAGGAGAAATGGCCCTCTCCTGCTCCTATTTCTTATGTTCTTATGAATCAGTGAGTGTAAAACTTAACCCAGCCAGAGTCAGCACCTTCAGGGGAGGAGAGGGAGGGGAACCAGTGAGTGTAGAACTGAACCCAGCCAGAGTCAGCACCTTCAGGGGAGGAGAGGGAGGGGAACCAGTGAGTGTAGAACTGAACCCAGCCAGAGTCAGCACCTTCAGGGGAGGAGAGGGAGGGGAACCAGTGAGTGTAGAACTGAACCCAGCCAGAGTCAGCACCTTCAGGGGAGGAGAGGGAGAGGAACCAGTGAGTTTAGAACTGAACCCAGCCAGAGTCAGCACCTTCAGAGGAGGAGAGGGAGGGGAACCAGTGAGTGTAGAACTGAACCCAGCCAGAGTCAGCACCTTCAGGGGAGGAGAGGGAGGGGAACCAGTGAGTTTAGAACTGAACCCAACCAGTGTCAGCACCTTCAGGGGAGGAGAGGGAGAGGAACCAGTGAGTGTAGAATTGAACCCAGCCAGAGTCAGCACCTTCAGGGGAGGAGAGGGAGAGGAACCAGTGAGTGTAGAACTGAACCCAACCAGTGTCAGCACCTTCAGGGGAGGAGAGGGAGAGGAACCAGTGAGTGTAGAATTGAACCCAGCCAGAGTCAGCACCTTCAGGGGAGGAGAGGGAGGGTAACCAGTGAGTTTAGAACTGAACCCAACCAGTGTCAGCACCTAGAATTGTCTGTTCCGATTTTCTATCCTTGCTTTGCAATGATGACTTTTGTAAACTCCTTTTACAGGCTGTGTGAAGGGCAGCATTTACACACCGCAAACTCAAACCAAACATCATGTCAAGAACTGACAGAGTCACTTCATTCATCAGGACCTGAATATCATCGGGCCTTTGAATGTGGAAGGAGAAATGTTTGTCTGTTATGTCTGTGGGAAAAGATTTCAAACATCAGTGTTACTGGAAAAGCACCGAGACACACACACCCGAGTGAGAGTGTTCCAGTGCACTGACTGTGGAAAGAGCTTTAACCAGTTATACAGCCTGAAAAAAGTCGCATCATTCACAGCGGGGAGAAACCGTACACGTGTTCTGTGTGTGGACGAGGCTTCAACTGATCGTCCAACCTGGAGAGACACAAGGACACCTGCACCACGGAGAAACCGTGGAAATGTGGGGACTGTGGGAAGGGATTCAATTACCCGTCCCAACTGGAAACTCATCGACGCAGTCACACTGGGGAGAGACCGTTCAGTTGCTCTCACTGCCTGAAGACTTTCAAAGAAACATCAAACCTGCTGAAACACCAGCAAATTCACACTGGGGAGAGGCCGTTCAGCTGCTCATTGTGTGGGAAGGGATTTTCTGAATCCAACCACCTGCTGACACACCAGCAAGTTCACAGTGACGAGAGACCGTTCAGGTGCTCTCACTGTGCAAAGACATTTGCCCACTCATCCAACCGACTGAAACACCAGCGAGTTCACACCAGGGAGAAATCGTTCACTTGCTCCGTTTGTGGGAAGAGATTCACTCATTCATCCAACCTGCTGGCACACCAGCGAGCTCACACCAGGGAGAGGTCGTTCACTTGCTCCGTATGTGGGAAGAGATTTACTCGTTCATCCAACCTGCTGACACACAAGCGAGTTCACACAGGGGAGAGGCCGTTCACCTGCTCTGTGTGTAGGAAAGGATTTGCTCATTCTTCCCATCTGCAGACACACCAGCGGGTTCACACTGAGGAGAAGCCGTTCACCTGCTCTGTGTGTGGGATGAGATTCACTCAGTCATCCAACTTCCGGACACACCAACTTGTTTACACTAATAAGAGACCTTTTAAATGTTCTGAGTGTGAGAAGAGCTTTAAAAGCTCAAAGGATCTGCTGACACACCAGCGAATTCACACTGGGGAGAGGCCGTTCACCTGCCCCGAGTGTGGGAAGGGATTCACTAATTTATCCAACCTGCGGACACACCAGCGAGTTCACAAGTGACTGCGGGTGTTGGATCTGCTGTTATTGCTGCTGTTAATCACATCCAGGACTGAACCATGTTCATTCTGACAGTTGGGATTTGTTTCAGCTGATGTTAGTGACCCCTATAACTGGGCTGGAGTTTAATCTGTATCAATGTCAAATAAATTAGCTTTGTTTCACACACACGCAGTGTGTCGAGTCCTTGATATCTCGACAATAAGACGAGCTGATTGAGGACTTGTTACAAACTGAGTGGAATCCATCTGAGAACTGAGTTCCCACAACTTGTTAAAAGATGGATCTACAAGATGTCCAAGTCTGACAGGACAGAAAATTCTATTATATCACAGGGTCCACTTCAACCATCCAGGGCAGTGAGTCCCTGTAACATTGGATTTTAACCTATGGGAAATATTCTGATAATCTGTTATTGTCACAGGGCAAAGCAGCCTTGTTACTTTAACATCAGTTTAATCAAACTCAATGGGCAATCCGATCTCCAAAGGGAAACGTCTCCTTAAAGCTGACAGTGTCGGCAGTTCTGCAGCTCATTTCTCAGTGTGAGCGTGTCAGAATGAAAAGCTTTAACAACAGCCGATGTTTCACAAAGGGAGACCTCACCAGACCAAAGGCCATTGGTGGAGTTTAATGGGCTGTTTGTGTCACTGGGCTACAGGAGGTAATTTTTAACCGAAGGAAAACTGGTCACAGCAAACAGCGAGTTTAACAGACTGTCCCTGGTCCACTCGAACCCCCACCTTCTCTCTCTCTCACTATTTATGGGCACTGCTGCAGTAATTGCTCCTCTGACCTTTCCTCTCTTGTCCCTCCTACACCCCTAATACACGGCCCGACACAATCTCCCTCCCCCTACATCCTCACTGTGCTGGAATCCACACCAGTCTCCCCATCTGCTCCTTGTTCTCTCCCTGGATCCTAAAACTACTGAACTCACTCTTCCCCTCCTGAAGTCTACAGGCTCTAAAACTGAAGCTCGGTGTCCCTCAGTCCCGACTCCTTGATTTACCTCCCCTTCTCTCCTCCTCTTTCCCCCTTGGTTGTGTTCCACACTCTGGGCCTTGGGCCTTCCCCGGGGATTCTCAGTATGAACAGGTGGGGTGTGTTTTGAGACAGGGTGTCTCCGCTCTCCACCTTTAAAGGGACAAGGAGACGACCAGCTGGGCTGAATGGCCCTGCTTTATGACATCACTGCAGCGCCTAGCAACCAACCTCCCTGAGCCCTGCTCATTATGGGCTGGGTTTAGCTCAGTGCTGTTACAGGAAGGGAAACAGGAGCAGGATTCGCCCCGTGTGGAGCCCAGGATTAATGGGGAGAGGTACAGGATCAATTTATACCTTATTGAGTGAGAAATGTCATTGTCCTGACACTCCCTGTCCCTCGGTATCTGTGTCGGGGAGCGGCTGATGGGTTTACTCTGTATCTAACCCTGTGCTGTACCTGACTGGAGAGTGTTTGATGCTGACACTAGGGGCTCAGCTCCACGAGCACAACATTTAACCCAAAGATGATCTGATAAACCCATCAGCTTCTCCCCTGGACACAGGTCCTGAAGGACAGGGAGTGTCTCTGATATTTTGGTCGGTGTCGTTGATCAAGTTTAAACACCTCGCTCACATCTCCTCTCACCCTGCTTTGTTCTAATGAGAAGTGCCCCAGTTTCTCTCGTCTCTCCTCCTGGGAAAGAGAAGTTCGCCTCAGTTAGAAACTCAAACAGGCGCTTCACTGCAGACAGGTCATCATGAGGAAACATTTCTTTACCCAGCGAGTTATGATGATCTGAAATGCACTGCCTGAAAGGGTGGTGGAAGCAGATTCAAGAGTAACTTTCAAAAGAGAATTGGATAAATATTTGAAGGGAAAACATTTACCGGGATATGGGGAAAGAGCAAGGGAGTGGGACTAATTGGATAGCTCTCCCAAAGAGCTGGCACAAGCATGATGGGCCGAATGGCCACCTTTTGTGCTGTATCGTTCTCTGATAACTAAAGCCTCTCATCCGTGGTATAACCTCAGTGAATTTATTCTGCAGCCTCTCTGTGGCCCCGACATCCTTCCTAGTGTAAGATTCCAAAACTTATTCTAACTGCAGCCGAACCGATGGTTTTGTTTTCTACGCCCCATTTATAAAAAACCTCGGGTAACATTTTTAAACCACTTTATAAACTTGTCCTCCAACTTTTAAAGATTTGTGTATCTGATCTCCCTGTAGATTTAAACGATATTAACATAACATGGCTAAAATACATTGAGATCAAATGTCTGATATAATGTGTATTATGGGAAAGAGAAGTTTAGTCTGAGTTAGAAACTCAAACAGGCATTTCACTGCAGACAGGTCACCATGGCAACACTGATAAGACATTCCATTCACTGAATCGACTGGTTGGAATCTGTAATCAGATCAAGGGAAAGAACAGGGTTTGTCTGTTATTAACCACAATATAAGCTTAAACCAGAGTGAGTAATAGAATAGATTATATTATAATGTGTGATGTTTATACCTATAATTGTGAAACTATAAGAAATAACAAAATTAACAGCAGGCTGGGTAGTTTAGTGATAATGAGAACAGTACTGAAGAAAAGTAACTGCTGGGAACAACTGTACAGGGCGTTGGTGAGACCACACCTGGAGTACTGCGTACAGTTTTGCTCTCCTTATTTAAGGAATGATATACTTGCATTGGATGCAGTTCAGAGAAGCTTCACTTGGTTGATTCCTGAGTTGAAGGGGTTGTCTTATGAGGAGAGGTTGAGCCTATACTCATTGGAGTTTTGAAGAATGAGGTGATCTTATTGAAACATATAAGATTCTGAGGGGGCTCGACAGGGTAGATGCAAGGAGGATGTTTCCCCTCGTGGGGGAATCTAGAACTAGGGGGCATAGTTTCAGAATAAGGGGTCACCCGCTTAAAACGGAGATGAGGAGGAATTTCTTCTCTGAGGGTCGTGAATCTTTGGAATTCTCTACCCCAGAGAGCTGTGGAGGCTGAGTCATTGAAGGTGGAGATAGACAGATTTTTGAAAAACAGGGGAATCAAGGGTTATGGGGAGCGGGCAGGAAAGTGGAGTTGAGGCCAAGATCAGATCAGCCATGATCTTATTGAATGGCGGAGCAGGCTCGAGGGGCCAAATGGCCGACTCCTGCTCCTATTTCTTATGCAGCAGGGAAAGTGTCCTTGTAAATCACAGATCAGGGAATTTCCAGCTGTTTTTTCCTCGATTCCTGCCAAAACCCAGCAGAGAAGAACAGAAGAAATAAGAAAGAAGGGCAGGCGTGGGCCATTCGGCCCCTCGAGCCTGCTCTGCCATTCAATAAGATCATGGCTGATCATCGACCTCAACTCCACTTTCCCACCCGATCTCCATATCCCTTGATTCCCCCATGAGTCCAAAAATCTATCGATCTCAGCCTTGAATATACACAAAGACTCAGCATTCGCAGCCCTCTGGGGCAGAGAATTCCAAAGATTCACAACCCTCTGAGTGAAGAAATTCCTCCTCATCTCAGTCTTAAATAGCCGACCCCTTATTCTGAGACTATGGCCCCTAGTTCCAGACACACCAGCCAGGGGAAACAACCTCTCAGCATCTACCCTGTCAATCCCCTTCAGAATCTTGTATGTTTCAATGAGATCACCTCTCATTCTTTGAAACTCCAGAGAGTATAGGCCCAATCTACACAATCTCTCATCATAGGACAACCCTTTTATCCCAGGAATCAATCTAGTGAACCTTTGTTGCACCGCCTCCAAGGCAAGTATATCCTTCCTTAGATTAGGAGACCAAAACTGTGCACAGTACTCCAGGTGTGGTCTCACCAAGGCCCTGTACAAATGTAGCAAGACTTCCTTACTCTTATACTCCAACCCCCTTGCAATAAAGTCCAACATGCCATTCGCCTTCCTTATTGCTTGCTGTACCTGCATGCCAGCTTTCTGTGTTTCTTGCACGAGGACACCCAGATCTCTCTGAACACCAACATTTGAAAGTTTCTCACCATTTAAAAAATATTCAGTTTTTCTATTCTTCCTACCAAAGTGCACAACCTCACATTTCCCTACATTATGCGCCATCTGCCACCTTACTGCCCACTCACTTAGTCTATCTATATCCCTTTGCAGACTCTTTGTGTTCTCCTCACAGCTTACTGTCCCACCTAGCTTTGTATCATCAGCAAACTTGGATACATTACACTCGGTCCCTTCATCGAGGTCATTAATATAGATTGTAAATAGCTGAGGCCCCAACACTGATCCTTGCGGCACCCCACTAGTTACAGACTGCCAACCTGAAAAAGGTCAGTTTATCCCTACTCTCTGTTTTCTGCCCGTTACCCAATCCTCCATCCACGCTACTATATTACCCCCAACCCCGTGAGCCCTAATCTTGTGTAATAACCTTTTATGTGGCACCTTATCGAATGCCTTTTGGAAATCCAAATATACATCCACTGACTCCCCTTTATCTACCCTGTTAGTTACATCCTCAAAAAAGTCATAAATTTGTCAAACACGATTTCCCTTTCACAAAACCACGTTGATTCTGCCTAATCATGTTATGATTTTCTAAGTGACTTGATACCACTTCCTTAACAATGGTTTCCAGCATTTTCCTTACGACTGATGTCAGGCTAACTGGCCTGTAGTTCCCTGTTTTTTCCCTCCCTCCTTTCTTGAATATCAGTGTTACATTTGCGACATTCCAATCTGCTGGGACCATTCCAGAATCCAGGGAATTTTGGAAGATCAAAACCAATGCATCCACTATCTCTCCAGCCACCTCTTTTAGGACCCTAGGATGTAGGCCGTCAGATCCAGGGGGGTTTGTCGGCTTTTAGTCCCATTAGTTTCTCTAGTACTTTTTCTCTACTTATATTAATTACGTTAAGTTCCCCACCCTCATTAGACCCTTGGTTCCCCACCATTTTCGGTATGCTTTTTGTGTCTTCTACTGTGAAGACAGATACAAAATATTTGTTTAACATTTCTGCTATGATCACTCTGCCCCAGAGGATCCTTTACTATGAGATTGCTAATTAACCCTGTCTCATTACACAATACAAGATCTAAAATAGCCTGTTCCCTGGTTGGTTCCATGACATATTGTTCTTGGAAACTGTCTCGAATGCATTCCATGGACTCGTCCTCCAGACTACCTTTGCCAATTTGATTTGTCCAGTCTATATGAAGATTAAAGTCCCCCAACCTTGTACATCCTCTTCATCTATTTTTATCCTATGCAATATTGCTACTGCCTCCTCCTTTACTGCTACATTGGCAGCATCCTCTTCTCTGGTGAAGACTGAAGTAAAGTACTCATTTAGTACCTCAGCCATTGCCCTCTGCCTCCACAAGATGATGTTTTTGGTCCCGAATCGGCCCCAGCCTTCCTTTGACTACCCTTTTACTATTTATGTGTTTATAAAAGACTTTTGGGTTCCCTTTTATGTTAGCCGCTAATCTATTCTCATACTCTCTCTTTGCCCCTCTTATTCCCTTTTTATATCTCCTCTGTACTTTCTATATTCAGCTTGGTTTTCTACTATCTTATTAACCTTAGAATTGTCATAAGCCTCCTTTTTCTGTCTTATTTTAACCTCTGTATCTTTAGTCATCCAGGGAGCTCTAGCTTTGGATGCCCTTCCTTTCCCCCTCATGGTTTGTGTAGAGTAGACACATTGCCATCACCTCTTTGAAGCCCTCCCATTGTTCAATTACTGTTTTGCCGACCAACTTTTGATTCCAATCCACCTGGGCCAGATCCCTTTTCAACTCACTGAAGTTAGCCCTCCTCCAGTTAAATATTTTTACACTTGTCCTTTTCCATAACTATTTTTAACCTGACGATGTTCTGATCACTGTTCCCCAAATGCTCCCCCACTGAAACATGCTCCACTTGCCCCACTTCATTCCCCAGAACTAGATCCAGCTCTGCTTCCTTCCTCGTTGGGCTGGAAACAGTGTTCAAGAAAATTCTCTTGTACACATTTCAGGAATTCCTCCCCCTCTTTGCCCTTTAGACTGTTGCTATCCCAGTCTATATTAGGATAATTGAAGTCTCCCATTATCACTACTCCGTAGTTAGTGTATCTTTCTGTAATTTGCCTGCAAATTTGCTTCATTATTTCCTTCCCATTATTTGGTGGCCTACAGTATACACCCTGTAGCGTAATAGCTCCTCTACTGTTCCATAAATCTAACCAAATAGATTCTGTCTTTCACCCCCTCAATGACATCATCCCTCTCCAGTGCTATAATAGTTTCATTGATCAGTATTACCACCTCCTCCTTTTTTCCCCTTCCCTCTCTTTCCTGAATACCTTGTAGCCAGAAATATTACGTTCCCAATCCTCCCCTTCTTTGAGCCAGGTCTCTGTTCTTCCCACTATATCATTGTCCCATGTGGTGACTTGTGCCTGTGGCTCACCAACTTTATTTCCCACACTCCGTGCCTTTACGCACATGCACTCCAAACCCATCTTAGACTGCTTCGCATTTGCCCCCCTGTCTGCTTCTTTTGATCAAACCAATAACGTAACTGTAACTAAATAAAACTTTAAAGGAAACTTAACAAATCAAATTAAAATTTGGTAGTCCGGGGTAACGATGCACTCCAGCCCCCGCGGAAAAACTCAAGCGTGCCGGCGGACACCGCGTGCTCCATCTCCAGGGCCACCCGGGCGCGAACATGGCCGCGGAAGAGAGGCAGGCAATCGGGCCGAATGACCCCCTCGACCGCCCACTGCCTGGACCAATTAATGGCTTTCTTAGCCAGGCCCAGGAGCAGTCCCACGAGGAGGTCCTCCGACCTGCCCGCTCCCCTCCGCACCGGGTGACTGTAGATCAGGAGCGTGGGGCTGAAGTGTAACCAGAAATTGAGGAGCAGCCCCTTCAGGTAATGAAAGAGGGGCTGCAACCTCTCACACTCTATATATACGTGAAACACGGACTCCTCCAGGCCGCAGAAATGGCAAGCGGCCTGGGAGAACCCATCTTAGACTGCTTCGCATTTGCCCCTCCGTCTGATCCCTCCCATTTCTGAACTATTGTTTAATCTAGTGCTATTTGCCTCTCCAAGTCCTCTGTGCACCTTGTTTCTCCTCTCTAATGTTTCATCCTGGAGCACACCCCCTGCCAAATTAGTTTAAACCCTGCCCCACAGCACCAGTTAACCTTCCCGTGAGGGCGTTGGTCCCAGCTCTGTTGAGGTGCAACCCGTCCACCTTGGACAGGTCCCTCCTGCCCCAGAACTGGTCCCAATGCCCCAGGAATCTGAAGTCCTCCTTCCTGCTTCATTTCTCCAGCCACGCATTAACCTGTCTTATCCGACTATATAGATATGATGTTGGGTTAGTGTCCCCTTATCCCTACCATTCAATCAGTGACTGGCCCTTTGCCAGGCCCGCTGACTGTGGCCCCTCTCCCAGATTCCAGCCCCAGCTCTGTGCTGACTGAGCTGCTCACCTGGGGACAGCGCGTCACAATCGGCCCCAGCGCACCTGAGCTGCTCACCAGGCCCCGCCCCCTTGCTGCACCGCCATTGGTTGGAGGACCCGCCGCCTGCTCGGTCCTCCAGCCCCGCCCCGCTCTTTCTATTGGTCCGAGCTCCCGTCAATCAGGCCGCGCCCCGCGATCACGTGCTGCAGTTCACTCCGCCCCCTCGCCACCCCGGGTGATCGGCGCGGCTGAATCCGCTCCATTCGGTGTCCGGGGAGCTCCCGCCCGACTCTCGGGTTTGTATTTTACTTTATTCTCTCTCTCTCCGTCCCCACTCCCCGCCTAACCTCCAGCTAACTCGGTGCAGCAAACTCACTTTCCGTCGGTGACTCGGCCTCAACGGCCGCCCGTTCACCTTACTCAGGAGCCCCCGCGCGGTTGCCACGGTGACCCCAGCGCGCAGGCGCAGCAGCGGCCGGATTGTCGGCCTGAGTTCTGCCTCCTGAGCATGCGCGGCGCCCAGCCGGTGACCTCATCAGAACAAAAGGACCTGGAGCAGGAGTGGGCCATTCGGGCCCTCGAGCCTGCTCCACCATTCAATAAGATCAGGGCTCATCTTCCTCATCTCCACTTTCCTGCACTATCCCCACATCCCTTGGTTCCCTTAATATCCAAAAATCTATCGATCTGGGTCTTGAATATACTCAATGACTGAGCCTCCACAGCCCCCTGGGGTAGAGAATTCCACAGGTTCACCACCCTCTGAGTGAAGACATTCCTCCTCATCTCAGTCCCAAATGGCCGACCCCTTATCCTGAGACTGTGACCCCTGGTTCTAGATTCCCCAGCCAGGGGAAACATCCTCCCTGCATCTACCCTGTCAAGCCCTGTAAGAATTTTATATGTTTCAAAGAGATCAACTCTCATTTTTTTAAACTCTATTGAATACAAGCCTAGTCTACTCAATCTCTCCTCATAGGACAATCCCCCCATCGCAGGAACCAGTCTGGTGAACCTTTGTTGCACTCCCTCTCTGGCAACTATATCCTTCCTTAGGTAAGGAGACCAAAACTGTACACAATACTCTAGGTGTGGTCTCACCAGGGCCCTATATAATTGCAGTAAGACGTCTTTACTCTTATACTCAAATCCTCTTGTAATAAAGGCCAACATACCATTTGCTCTCCTAATTGCTTGCTGTACCTGCATGTAAACTTTCAGTGATTCGTGTACAAGGACACCCAGGTCCCTCTGAACACCAACATTTCCCAATCTCTCACCATTTAAAAAATACTCTGCTTTTCTATTTTTCCGACCAAAGTGGATAACTTCACATTTCTCCACATTATATTCCATTTGCCTTGTTCTTGCCCCACTCACTTAGCCTGTCTATAGCCCCTTGAAGCCTCTTTGCATCTTCCTCACAACTTACATTCCCACCCAGCTTTGTATCATCAGCAAACTTGGATATATTGGGCCATATTTTGCGACCCCTACGGGTGCGTACGAGGTGCGCATGTGCCCGGAGGGGCTGCACACGTGCTGGGTTTAGGCCTGCGTAGCACATGCACTAAAACCCGGCACTTGCGATCTGTCAAGAATTCTCTTGACAGATCCGCCACATCCACAGGAAAAGGGCGCTATTGGCCCAACCTCCGCCCACTGAAAGGCTGTGGAATTCTTACGCCTGGTTTACCAGCATAAGAGTTTTAAAAAATAGAAAAATAACATTTTATCACTCATTTATACATTAAAAACCCTGTCCAATAAGGGAAGTTTATTTTTAGCCCCGTTAAAACATATACATTTTTTCCCCAAAAAATTAAATTTTTGTTTAAAATATTTAATTAAATGCCATTTTAATTAATTTTATATATGTAATGTTTATTTGAAATTTATTTCACGTGTTCGGGTATTTTTTTAGTCATTCCCACTCATACTTATGACAGTTCTGTACAAATCATTGATCTAGATGTGAATAGCTGAGGCCCAAGCACTGATCCTTGCAGTACCCCACTAGTTACAGCCTGTCAACCCGAAAATGACCCGTTTATTCCTACTCCCTGTTTTCTGTCCGTTAACCAATCCTCAATCCATGCTAGTATATTACCCCCAATCCCATGAGCCCTAATTTTGTTTAATAACCTCTTGTGTGGCACCTTATCGAATGCTTTCTGAAAATCCAAATACACCACATCCACTGGTTCCCCCTTATCTATTCTACTAGTTCGAACCTCAAAAAACTCTCAACAGATTTGTCAAACATGATTTCCCTTTCATAAATCCGTGTTGACTCTGCCCAATCCTATTATTATTTTCTACGTGCCCTGTTACCAGGTCCTTAATAATAGATTGTAGCATTTTCCCTCCTTTCTTAAATAGTGGGGTTACATTTGCCACCTTCCAATCCGTGGGAACCGTTCTAGAATCAATGGCGTTTTGGAGGATGACAACCGATGCATCCACTATCTCTATAGCCACCTCTTTCAAAACCGTAGGATGTAGGCTATCAGGTCCAGGGGATTTATCGGCTTTCAGTCCCATTAATTTCTCCAGTACTATTTTTTTACTAATACTAATTTCTTTCAGTTCCTCATTCTCACCAGACCCGTGGTTCTCCAGTATTTCCGGGAGGTTTTTTGCATCTTCTTCCGTGAAGACAGACACAAGGTATTTGTTTAATTTCTCTGCCATTTCCTTATTCCCCATTATAATTTCTCCAATCTCAGCCTGTAAGGGACCCACATTTACTTTTGCTAATCTTTTCCTTTTTACATACCTAGAGAAGCTTTTACAGTCTGTTTTTATGTCTCTCGCTAGTTTACTCTCATTCTATTTACTCTTTCTTTATTAATTTCTTGGTCCTCCTTTACTGAATTCTAAAATCCTCCCAGTCCTCAGGCTTACTGCTCTTTTTGGCAATATTATAAGCCTCTTCCTTTGATCTAATACTATCTTTAACTTCTCTTGTTAGCCACGATTGGACCACTTTTCCTGTGGGGTTTTGTGCCTTAAAGGAATGTATATTTGTTGTAAATTATATATTACTTCTTTAAATGCTAGCCATTGCTTTTTTTTATTTGTTCATGGGATGTGGGCGTCGCTGGCAAGGCCAGCATTTATTGCCCATCCCTAATTGCCCTTGAGAAGGTGGAGGTGAGCCGCCGCCTTGAACCGCTGCAGTCCGTGTGGTGAAGGTTCTCCCACAGAGCTGTTAGGGAGAGAGTTCCAGGATTTTGACCCAGCGACGATGAAGGAACGGCGATATATTTCCAAGTCAGGATGGTGTGTGAATTGGAGGGGAACTTGGAGGTGGTGGTGTTCCCCTGCGCCTGCTGCCCTTGTCCTACTCGGTGGTAGAGGTTTGGGAGGTGCTGCCGAAGAAGCTTGGCGAGTTGCTGCAGTGCATCTTGTAGATGGTACACACTGCAGCCATGGTACGCCGGTGGTGGAGGGAGTGAATGTTTACGGTGGTAGATGGGGTGCCAATCAAGCGGGCTGCTTTGTCTTGGATGGTGTCGAGCTTCTTGAGTGTTGTTGAAGCTGCACTCATCCAGGCAAGTGGAGAGTATTCCATCACACTCCTGACTTGTGCCTTGTAGATGGGGGAAAGGCTTTGGGGAGTCAGGAGTTGAGACACTCGCTGCAGAATACCCAGCCTCTGACCTGCTCTTGTTGTCACAGTATTTAGGTGTCTGGTCCAGTTAAGTTTCTGGTCAATGGTGACCCCCAGGATATTGATGGTGGGGGATTCGGCGATGGTAATGCCGTTGAATGACAAGGGGCAGTGGTTAGACTCTCTCTTGTTGGAGATAGTCATTGCCTGGCACTTGTGTGGCGCGAATGTTACCTGCCACTTATCAGCCCAAGACTGAATGTTGTCCAGGTCTTGCTGCATGCAGGCATGGACTGCTTCATTATCTGAGGAGCTGAGAATGGCATGGAACACTCTGCAGTCATCAGTGAACATCCCCACTTCTGATGTTATGACGGAGGGAAGGTCATTGATGAAACAGCTGAAGATGGTTGGGCCTTGTCTACTGTCATACCTTTTAATGTAGTTTCCCAATCTACCTTAGCCCACTCGCCCCTCATACCTATGTAGTTTGCTTTGTTTAGATTGAAGACCCTAGTTTTGGATTTAATGAAATCACTTTCAAACTTAAGATAAAATTCTATCATATTATGGTCACTCTTCCCTAAGGGCCCCTTTATTAAAAGGTTATTAATTAACCCTTTCTCATTGCATAATACTAGATCTAAAATCGCCTGTTCCCTAGTGGGTTCCTCAACATACTGATCTAGAAAACTATGTTGTATAATTTCCATGAATTTGTCCTCCACACTATTACTGCAAATTTGGTTTGCCCAGTCTATATGTAGATTAAATCCCCAATGATTACTGTATTACCCTTGTTACATGCGCCTCTAATTTCCTGATTTATACTCTGCCCTACATTACAGCTACTGTTTGAGGGCCTATAAACAACTCCCACCAATGTTTGCTGCCCCTTGCTGTTTCTTAGCTCCACCCAAACTGATTCTACTTCTTGATTTTTGGAGCTAAGATCCTTTCTCTCTACTGTCTTTATCCCATCCTTTATTATCAGGGCTACCCCTCCTTTTCCATTTTGCCTATCTCTTCTAAAAGTTAAGTATCCTGAAATATTTAGTTCCCAACTTTGCAACCACGTTTCCGTAATTGCTGTTAGATCAAACCTATTAATTTCTACCTCCGCTATTAATTCATCTGCTTTGTTGCGAATGTTTCGCGCATTCAGATAGAGTGCCTTTAGCTTTGATTTTTTTCTATTTTTCCCTGATGTCACCTTAGTCACTGATGCTGTATTACCTTTGTTACTCACTCTGTCCCTTCCTGACCCACTCTGTTTATTTTTACCCAAAACTCTGCTCTGCGCTCGAGCCTTGTCATTTCTGTCGCTGCTTTTAAATTTACTCTTTCCTGAATCCCTCCACCCCCCGCCCCCGACCTGCTCTTGTTGCCACAGTATTTATATGGCGGGCCTAGTTAAGTTTCTGGTCAATGGTGACGCCCCGGATGTTTATGGCGAGGGATTCGGCGATGGTAATGCCGTTTAATAGTAAGGGGCGGTGGTTAGACTCTCGCTTCTTGGCGTTAGTCATTGCCTGGCACTTGTTGTGGTGCGAATGTTACCTGCCACTTATCAGCCTAAGATTGAATGTCGTCCAGGTCGAGCTGCATACGGGCATGGACTGCTTCATTATCTGAGGAGTTGCAAATGGAACTGAACACTGTGCAATCATCAGCGAACATCCCCTCTTCTGACCTTATGATGGAGCGAAGGTCATTGATGAAGCAGCTGAAGATGGCTGGGCCTAGGACACTGCCCTGAAGAACTCCTGCAGCGATGTCCTGGGGCTGAGATGATTGACTTCCAACAACCACAAACATCTTCCTTTGAGCTAGCTATGACTCCAGCCAGTGGCGAGTTTTGCCCCCCAATTCCAATTGACTCCAATTTTACTAGGGCTCCTTCATGCCACACTTGGTCAAATGCTGCCTTGATGTCAAGTATACTCTCACCTCACCTCTTGAATTCAGCTCTTTTGTCCATGTTTGGACCAAGGCTGTAATGAGGTCGGGAGCCCAGTGGTCTTGGCGGAACCCAACTGGGCATCAGTGAACAGGTTATTGGTGAGTACATGCCGCTTGATAGCACTGTCGATGACACCTTCCATCACTTTGTTAATGATTGAGAGTAGACTGATGGGGTGATAATTGGCTGGATTGGATTTGTCCTGCTTGTTGTGGACAGGACATACCTGGGCAGTTTTCCACATTGTCGGATAGATGCCAGTGTTGTAGCTGTACTGGAACAGCTTGGCTAGAGGCGCGGCTAATTCTGGAGCACAAGTCTTCAGCACGATAGCCGGGATGTTGTCAGGGCCCATAGCCTTTGCTGAATCCAGTGCGCTCAGCCGTTTCTTGATATCACGTGGAGTGAATCGAATTGTCTGAAGACTGGCTTCTGTGATGGTGGGGACCTCGGGAGGAGGCCGATATGGATCATCCACTCGGCACTTCTGGCTGAAGATTTTTGCAAACGCTTCAGCCTTGTCTTTTGCACTCGTGTGCTGGGCTTTGCCATCATTGAGGATGGGATAATCACGGAGCCTCCTCCTCCCGTTAGCTATTTAATTGTCCTCCACCATTCATGACTGGATGTGGCAGGACTGAAGAGCTTTGATCTGATCCGTTGATTGTGGGATCGCTTAACTCTGTCTATAAAATGCTACTTCCGCTTTTTAGCATGCATGTAGTCCTGTGTTGCAACTTCCCCAGGTTGGCACCTCATTTGTAGGTACGCGTGGTGCTGCTCCTGGCATGCTCTTCTGCACTCCTCGTTGAACCAGGGTTGGTCCCCTGGCTTGATGGTAATGGTAGAGTGAGGGATATGCTGGGCCATGAGGTTACAGATTGTGATGGAATATAATTCTGCTGCTGATGGTCCACAGCGCCTCATGGATGCCCAGTTTTGAGCTGCTAGATCTGTTCTGAATCTATCCCATTTAGCACGGTGGTAGTGCCATACAACACGATGGAGGGTGTCCTCAGTGTGAAGACAGGATTCGTCTCCACAAGGGCTGTGCGCTGGTCACTGCTACCAATGCTGTCACGGACAGATGCATCTACGACAGGTAGATTGGTGAGGACGAGGTCAAGTAGGGTTTTCCCTCGTGTTGGTTCTCTCACCGCCTGTCGCAGGCCCAGTCTGGCAGGTATGTCCTTCAGGACTCGGCCAGCTCGGTCAGTAGTGGTGCTACCGAGGCAGTCTTGGTGCTGGACATTGAAGTCCCCCATTCTGTGCCCTTGCTACTCTCAGTGCTTCTTCCAAGTGATGTTCAACATGGCGGAGTACTGATTCATCAGCTGAGGGAGGGCGGTAGGTGGTAATCAGCAGGAGGTTTCCTTGCCCATGCTTGACCTGAAGCCATGAGACTTCATGGGGTCCGGAGCCAATGTTGAGGACTCCCAGGGCCACTCCTTCCGGACTGTATATCACTGTGCCGCCACCCCTGGTGGGTCTGTCCTGCCGGTGGGACAGGACATACCCAGTGATGGTGATGGAGGAGTCTGGGACATTGGCTGAAAGGTATGATTCTGTGAGTATGACGATGTCAGGCTGTTGCTTGACTAGTCTGTGGGACAGCTCTCCCAAATTTGGTACAAGTCCCCAGATGTTAGTGAGGAGGACTTTGCAGGGTCGACTGGGCTGGGTGTGCTGAAGCTGGTGCCTAGGTCGATGCCGGGTGGGCCGTCCGGTTTTATTATTCTTATTGCTTTTTGTAGCGGTTTGTTACCACTGAGTGGCTTGCTGGGCCATTTCAGAGATTGATTTAATGAATGGAATTTAAATTCCCCAGCTGCCGTGGTGGGATTTGAACTCACGTCTCTGGATCATTAGTCCAGGTCCCTGGATTACTGGCCCAGTAACAGAGCCACGATGCGACCTTTCCAGATGCAGCTGTTCCTCCTCCACCACCATTCCAGGTGGTTTGTGGGTTTTACAGTTGCCTTTACCTTCTTCATTGCCACTTTCTTCCAAAATAACTTCCCACCTTCCCACGAAAAGCTCCTCCGAATTTAAAGCAGTAATTTTGGTCCTTCCTCCCTTCATTCACCTTGGCCCTCTTGTGGTTTGATCTGAGAAACTCCTCTGGGTGAGCGTCGCTGGGTCAGTGCAAGTTGCTGTCTGTGGAATTCTGAATCATGTTTAAAAGGAAACTCTGGCGCCTGCAGTAGCTGTTTATCACCAGCAGGTGGCGACAGTGAGCTGATTGAACGATGAATCTCGCAGAGGCCGATGTTGCTGAGCACAGACGTCTGCACTGTCAGAACAAGTCAAATCATTGTCATCAATTCATCATTAATAATACTCAGATTACTGCTCAGTCCAATTTCAAGAGACCAAATGTATCCTCAGAAATACTCTGAAGGAGCAATAAAGATTGACTTTATTTCAATCCAGACTTTAGGAGGATGTCACTTTCTTGGAGATGGTGCAGAGCAGATTTACTGGAATTGTATCCGGGATGTGGGATTTCAGTTATGCGGAGACTAGAGAAGCTGGGATTGTTCGACTTAGAGCAGAGAAGGTTAAAGGGTGATTTAATAGAGGTGATCAAAGTTATGAAAAGTTGTGATAGAATCACAGAGGTTTACAGCACAGAAGGAGGCCATTCGGCCCATCGTGTCTGCGCCGGTGGAAAAAGAGCTCTCCAGCCTAATCCCACATTCCAGCCTGATCCCACATTCCAGCCTGATCCCACATTCCAGCCTGATCCCACATTCCAGCCTGATCCCACATTCCAGCCTCATCCCACATTCCAGCCCGATCCCACACTCCAGCCCGATCCCACACTCCAGCCCGATCCCACACTCCAGCCCGATCCCACACTCCAGCCCGATCCCACACTCCAGCCCGATCCCACACTCCAGCCCGATCCCACACTCCAGCCCGATCCCACACTCCAGCCCGATCCCACACTCCAGCCCGATCCCACACTCCAGCCCGATCCCACACTCCAGCCCGATCCCACACTCCAGCCCGATCCCACACTCCAGCCCGATCCCACACTCCAGCCCGATCCCACACTCCAGCCCGATCCCACACTCCAGCCCGATCCCACACTCCAGCCCGATCCCCCACTCCAGCCCGATCCCCCACTCCAGCCCGATCCCCCACTCCAGCCCGATCCCCCACTCCAGCCCGATCCCACACTCCAGCCCGATCCCACACTCCAGCCCGATCCCACACTCCAGCCCGATCCCACACTCCAGCCCGATCCCACACTCCAGCCCGATCCCACACTCCAGCCCGATCCCACACTCCAGCCCGATCCCACACTCCAGCCCGATCCCCCACTCCAGCCCGATCCCCCACTCCAGCCCGATCCCCCACTCCAGCCCGATCCCACACTCCAGCCCGATCCCCCACTCCAGCCTGATCCCCCACTCCAGCCTGATCCCCCACTCCAGCCTGATCCCCCACTCCAGCCTGATGCCACACTCCAGCCTGATGCCACACTCCAGCCTGATGCCACACTCCAGCCTGATGCCACACTCCAGCTCTTGGTCCGTAGCCCTGTAGATTACGGCTCTTCAAGTGCTTATCCAAGTACTTTTTTAATGCGATGAGGGTTTCTGCCTCTATGAACCTTTCAGGCAGTGAGTTTCAGACCCCACCACTCTCTGGGTGAAAGAAATTCTCCTCATCTCTCCATTAATCCTTCTACCAATTACTTTAAATCTGTGCCCCCTGGTTATTGACTCCTCTGCTAAGGGAAATAGGTCCTTACTATCCACTCTATCTGGGCCCCTCACAATTTTATACTCCTCAATCAAGTCTCCCCTCAGCAAGCTCTGTTCCAAAGAAAACAACCCCAGCCTATCCAATCTTTCCCCATAGCTAAAATTCTCCAGTCCTGGCAACATCCTTGTAAATCTCCTCTGTACCCTCTCCAGTGCAATCACATCTTTCCTGTAATGTGGTGACCAGAACTGTACGCAGTATTCTAGCTGTGGCCTAACTAGTATTTTATACAGTTCAAGCATAACCTCCCTGCTCTTATATTCTATGCCTCAGCTAATAGAGGAAAGTATTCCGTATGCCTTATTAACCGTCTTATCTACCTGTCCTACCTTGAGGGATCTGTGGACATGTACTGCAATGTCCCTCTGTTCCTCTACATTCTCGGTATCCTACTATTTATTGTGTATTCCCTTCTCTTGTTAGCCCGCCCAAATGCATTACCTCACACTTCCCTGGATTGAATTTCATTTGCCACTTTTCTGCCCACTTGACCAGTCCATTGATATCTTCCTTCTTCCTCACTAACAACCACATGGCCAATTTTTGTACCATCTGCAAATTTTTAAGCTTGCCCCATACAGTGAAGTCTAAATCATTGATATATACCACAAACAGCAAGGAACCCAGTACTGAGCCCTGTGGAACCCCACTGGAAGCAGCCTTCCAGTCACACAAGAACCCATCGACCATTACCCTTTACTTCCTGCCACTGAGCCAATTTTGGATCCAACTTGCCACTTTCTCTTGGACCCCATGGGCTAAAGTTTTTCTGACCAGTCTGCCATGTGGGACCTTGTCAAATGCCTTGCTAAAATCCATGCAGACTACATCAAATGCATTACCCTCGTCGACCCTCCTTGTTACCTCCTCAAAAAAATTCAATGAAGTTAGTCAGACACGACCTTCCATTAACAAATCCATGCTGACTGTTCTTGATTAATCGTAACTTTCTAATTGATGGTTAATACTGTCCCTCAGAATTTTTTCCAATAATTTTCACACCACCGAAGTGACTGGCCTGTAACTACAATACTAGATCATTTCTCTGTTTATGTTACATTATATCCTGTCTCGGTAATAGTAACTAGACACAGTCTCTTTACATTACACTAGAACCTATCTCAGTTATTACAGTACTAGACCGTGCCTGTTTGTATTACACCATACCATGGCTCTTTAATTCCTGCTTTAAAGCATATCTCTCTTTATATTACATTAGACCGCATCACTCTTCATTACACTAGGTCCAGTTTCGCTGATTACGGTACAAGAATCTGTCTCTGTTTATATTACACGAGACCCAGTCTCTCTTTATATTACACTAGACCCTGTCTCTGTTTGTATTACACTAGGCCCTGTCTCTCTTTATGTTACACTAGACCCTGTCTCTGTTTATATTACACCAGACCCTGTCTCTGTTTATATGACATGAGACACTGTCTCTGTTTATATTACACTAGACCCTGTCTCTGTTTATATGACATGAGACACTGTCTCTGTTTATATTACACTAGACCCTGTCTCTGTTTATATTACACTAGACCCTGTCTCTGTTTATATTACACTAGACCCTGTCTCTGTTTATATTACATGAGACACTGTCTCTGTTTTGTTAAACTGGACCCTGTCTCTGTTTATATTACACTCGGCCCTGTCTCTGTTTACATTACACTAGACCCTGTCTCTGTTTATATGACACGAGACCCTGTCTCTGTTTATATGACACGAGACCCTGTCTCTGTTTGTATGACACTAGACCCTGTCTCTGTTTGTATGACACTAGACCCTGTCTCTGTTTATATTACACGAGACCCTGTCTCTCTTTATATTACACTAGACCCTGTCTCTGTTTATATTACACTAGACCCGGTCTCTGTTTATATTACACTAGACCCTGTCTCTGTTTATATTACACTAGACCCTGTCTCTGTTTATATTACACTAGACCCTGTCTCTGTTTATATTACACTAGACCCTGTCTCTGTTTATATTACACTAGACCCTGTCTCTGTTTATATTACACTAGACCCTGTCTCTGTTTATATTACACTAGACCCTGTCTCTGTTTATATTACACTAGACCCTGTCTCTGTTTATATTACACTAGACCCTGTCTCTGTTTATATTACACTAGACCCTGTCTCTGTTTATATTACATTAGACCCTGTCTCTGTTTATATGACACTAGACCCTGTCTCTGTTTATATTACATTAGACCCTGTCTCTGTTTACATTACACTAGACCCTGTCTCTGTTTGTATGACACTAGACCCTGTCTCTGTTTATATTACATTAGACCCTGTCTCTGTTCATATTACACTAGACCCTGTCTCTGTTTATATTACACTAGACCCTGTCTCTGTTTATATTACACTAGACCCTGTCTCTGTTTATATGACACTAGACCCTGTCTCTGTTTATATGACACTAGACCCTGTCTCTGTTTGTATGACGCTAGACCCTGTCTCTGTTTGTATGACGCTAGACCCTGTCTCTGTTTATATTACACTAGACCCTGTCTCTGTTTATATTACACTAGACCCTGTCTCTGTTTATATTACACTAGACCCTGTCTCTGTTTACATTACACTGGACCCTGTCTCTGTTTGTATGACACGAGACCCTGTCTCTGTTTATATGACACTAGACCCTGTCTCTGTTCATATTACACTAGACCCTGTCTCTATTTATATGACACTAGACCCTGTCTCTGTTTATATTACACTAGACCCTGTCTCTATTTATATGACACTAGACCCTGTCTCTGTTTATATTACACTAGACCCTGTCTCTGTTTATATTACACTAGACCCTGTCTCTGTTTATATTACACTAGACCCTGTCTCTGTTTACATTACACTGGACCCTGTCTCTGTTTGTATGACACGAGACCCTGTCTCTGTTTATATGACACTAGACCCTGTCTCTGTTTATATTACACTAGACCCTGTCTCTATTTATATGACACTAGACCCTGTCTCTGTTTATATTACACTAGACCCTGTCTCTATTTATATGACACTAGACCCTGTCTCTGTTTATATTACACTAGACCCTGTCTCTATTTATATGACACTAGACCCTGTCTCTGTTTATATTACACCAGACCCTGTCTCTGTTTATATGACACTAGACCCTGTCTCTGTTTATATTACACCAGACCCTGTCTCTGTTTATATTACACTAGACCCTGTCTCTGTTTATCTTACACTAGACCCTGTCTCTCTTTATATTACACTAGGCCCTGTCACTGTTTGTATTACACTAGACCCTGTCTCTGTTTATATTACACGAGAGCCTGTCTCTGTTTATCTTACACTAGACCCTGTCTCTCTTTATATTACACTAGGCCCTGTCACTGTTTGTATTACACTAGACCCTGTCTCTGTTTACATTACACTCGGCCCTGTCTCTGTTTATATTACACTAGACACTGTCTCTGTTTATATTACTGTAGACCCTGTCTCTGTTTATATTACACTAGACCCTGTCTCTCTTTATATTACACTAGGCCCTGTCTCTGTTTATATTACACTAGACCCTGTCTCTCTTTATATTACACTAGGCCCTGTCTCTCTTTATATTGCACTAGGCCCTGTCTCTGTTTATAATACACTTGGCCCTGTCTCTGTTTATATTACACTGGAACCTGTCTCTGTTTATATCACACTAGACTCTGTCTCTGTTTATATTACACTAGATCCTGTCTCTGTTTATATTACACTAGACCCTGTCTCTGTTTATATTACATGAGACACTGTCTCTGTTTATATTACACTGGATCCTGTCTCTGTTGATATTACACTAGACACTGTCTCTGTTTATATTACATGAGACACTGTCTCTGTTTTGTTACACTGGACCCTGTCTCTGTTTATATTACACTGGACCCTGTCTCTGTTTATATTACACTAGACCCTGTCTCTGTTTATATGACATGAGACACTGTCTCTGTTTATATTACACTAGACCCTGTCTCTGTTTGTATGACACTAGACCCTGTCTCTGTTTATATTACATGAGACACTGTCTCTGTTTTGTTACACTGGACCCTGTCTCTCTTTATATTACACTTGACCCTGTCTCTGTTTATATTACACGAGACCCTGTCTCTGTTTATATTACACGAGACACTGTCTCTGTTTATATTACACTCGACCCTGTCTCTGTTTATATTACACTAGACACTGTCTCTGTTTATATTACACTAGACCCTGTCTCTGTTTATATTACAGTAGACCCTGTCTCTGTTTATATTACTCTAGACACTGTATCTGTTTATATTACTGTAGACCCTGTCACTGTTTATATTACACTAGACACTGTCTCTGTTTATATTACACTAGACACTGTCTCTGTTTATATTACACTAGACGCTGTCTCTGTTTATATTACACTAGACACTGTCTCTGTTTATATTACACTAGACCCTGTCTCTGTTTATATTACACTAGACACTGTCTCTGTTTATATTACTGTAGACCCTGTCTCTGTTTATATTACACTAGACACTGTCTCTGTTTATATTACTGTAGACCCTGTCTCTGTTTATATTACACTAGATCCTGTCTCTCTTTATATTACACTAGGCCCTGTCTCTCTTTATATTGCACTAGGCCCTGTCTCTGTTTATATTACACTAGACCCTGTCTCTGTTTATATTACACTGGAACCTGTCTCTGTTTATATCACACTAGACCCTGTCTCTGTTTATAATACACTTGGCCCTGTCTCTGTTTATATTACACTAGATGCTGTCTCTGTTTATATTACACTAGACCCTGTCTCTGTTTATATTACATGAGACACTGTCTCTGTTTATATTACACTAGACCCTTTCTCTGTTTATATTACACTAGACACTGTCTCTGTTTATATTACACTGGATCCTGTCTCTGTTTATATTACACAAGGCCCTGTCTCTGTTGATATTACACTAGACCCTTTCTCTGTTTATATTACACTAGACACTGTCTCTGTTTATATTACACTGGATCCTGTCTCTGTTTATATTACACAAGGCCCTGTCTCTGTTGATATTACACTAGACACTGTCTCTGTTTATATTACATGAGACACTGTCTCTGTTTTGTTACACTGGACCCTGTCTCTGTTTATATTACACTGGACCCTGTCTCTGTTTATATTACACTAGACACTGTCTCTGTTTATATTACACTGGACCCTGTCTCTGTTTATATTACACTAGACCCTGTCTCTGTTTATATGACATGAGACACTGTCTCTGTTTATATTACACTAGACCCTGTCTCTGTTTATATTACACTAGATCCTGTCTCTGTTTATATTACACTAGACCCTGTCTCTGTTTATATTACACTAGACCCTGTCTCTGTTTATATTACACTAGACACTGTCTCTGTTTATATTACACTGGACCCTGTCTCTGTTTAGATTACACTAGACACTGTCTCTGTTTATATTACACTGGATCCTGTCTCTGTTTATATTACACTAGACCCTGTCTCTGTTTATATTACACTAGACCCTGTCTCTGTTTATATTACACTAGACCCTGTCTCTGTTTATATTACACTTGACCCTGTCTCTGTTTATATTACACGAGACCCTGTCTCTCTTTATATTACACTAGACCCTGTCTCTTTTTATATTACACTAGACCCTGTCTCTGTTTATATTACACTGGACACTGTCTCTGTTTATATTACACTAGACCCTGTCTCTGTTTATATTACACTAGTCCCGGTCTCTGTTTATATTACACGAGACCCTGTCTCTGTTTATATTACACTAGGCCCTGTCTCTGTTTATATTACACTAGACCCTGTCTCTGTTTATATTACACTGGAACCTGTCTCTGCTTCTATGACACTCGACCCTGTCTCTGTTTATATTACACTGGACCCTGTCTCTGTTTATATTACACTAGACACTGTCTCTGTTTATATTACACTGGATCCTGTCTCTGTTTATATTACACTAGACCCTGTCTCTGTTTATATTACTCTAGACCCTGTCTCTGTTTATATTACACTAGACCCTGTCTCTGTTTATATTACACTAGACCCTGTCTCTGTTTATATTACACTAAACGCTGTCTCTATTTATATTACATGAGACACTGTCTCTGTTTATATTACACTAGACCCTGTCTCTATTTATATGACACTAGACCCTGTCTCTGTTTATATTACACTAGACCCTGTCTCTATTTATATGACACTAGACCCTGTCTCTGTTTATATTACACCAGACCCTGTCTCTGTTTATATGACACTAGACCCTGTCTCTGTTTATATTACACCAGACCCTGTCTCTGTTTATATTACACTAGACCCTGTCTCTGTTTATATTGCACTAGACCCTGTCTCTCTTTATATTACACTTGACCCTGTCTCTGTTTATATTACACTAGACCCTGTCTCTATTTATATGACACTAGACCCTGTCTCTGTTTATATTACACTAGACCCTGTCTCTATTTATATGACACTAGACCCTGTCTCTCTTTATATTACACTAGGCCCTGTCACTGTTTGTATTACACTAGACCCTGTCTCTGTTTATCTTACACTAGACCCTGTCTCTCTTTATATTACACTAGGCCCTGTCACTGTTTGTATTACACTAGACCCTGTCTCTGTTTATATTACACTAGAGCCTGTCTCTGTTTATCTTACACTAGACCCTGTCTCTCTTTATATTACACTCGGCCCTGTCACTGTTTGTATTACACTAGACCCTGGCTCTGTTTACATTACACTCGGCCCTGTCTCTGTTTATATTACACTAGACACTGTCTCTGTTTATATTACTGTAGACCCTGTCTCTGTTTATATTACACTAGACCCTGTCTCTCTTTATATTACACTAGGCCCTGTCTCTGTTTATATTACACTGGACCCTGTCTCTCTTTATATTACACTGGATCCTGTCTCTGTTTATATTACACTAGACCCTGTCTCTCTTTATATTACACTAGGCCCTGTCTCTGTTTATATTACACTAGACCCTGTCACTGTTTGTATTACACTAGACCCTGTCTCTGTTTTTATTACACTAGACCCTGTCTCTGTTTATATTACACTAGACCCTGTCTCTGTTTATATTACACTAGACCCGGTCTCTGTTTATATTACACTAGACCCTGTCTCTGTTTATATTACACTAGGCCCTGTCTCTGTTTATATTACACTAGACCCTGTCTCTGTTTATATTACACTGGAACCTGTCTCTGCTTCTATGACACTCGACCCTGTCTCTGTTTATATTACACTGGACCCTGTCTCTGTTTATATTACACTAGACACTGTCTCTGTTTATATTACACTGGATCCTGTCTCTGTTTATATTACACGAGACCCTGTCTCTGTTTATATTACACTAGACACTGTCTCTGTTTATATTACTCTAGACCCTGTCTCTGTTTATATTACACTAGACCCTGTCTCTCTTTATATTACACTAGGCCCTGTCTCTGTTTATATTACGCTAGACCCTGTCTCTGTTTATGGTACACTATACCCTGTCTCTCTTTATGTTACACTAGACCCTGTCTCTGTTTATATTACACTCGACCCTGTCTCTGTTTATGTGACACTGGACCCTGACTCTGTTTATATTACACTAGACCCTGTCTCTGTTTATATGACACTGGACCCTGTCTCTGTTTATATTACACTGGAACCTGTCTCTGCTTCTATTACACTAGACCCTGTCTCTGTTTATATTACATGAGACACTGTCTCTGTTTATATGTCACTCGACCCTGTCTCTGTTTATATTGCACTAGACCCTGTCTCTGTTTATATTACACTCGGCCCTTTCTCTGTTTATATTACACTCGGCCCTGTCTCTGTTTATATTACACTAGACCCTGTCTCTGTTTATATTACACTAGACCCTGTCTCTGTTTATATTACACTGGACCTTGTCTCTGTTTATATTACACTAGACCCTGTCTCTGTTTATATTATACTAGACCCTGTCTCTGTTTATATTACACTGGATCCTGTCTCTGTTTGTATTACACTAGACCCTGTCTCTGTTGATATTACACTGGAACCTGTCTCTGCTTCTATTACACTAGACCCTGTCTCTATTTATATTACATGAGACACTGTCTCTGTTTATATTACACTAGACCCTGTCTCTGTTTATATTACACTGGATCCTGTGTCTGTTTATATTACACTAGACCCTGTCTCTGTTTATATTACACTCGACCCTGTCTCTGTTTGTATGACACTAGACCCTGTCTCTCTTTGTATTACACTAGACCCTGTCTCTCTTTCTATTACACTAGACCCTGTCTCTCTTTATATGACACTAGACCCTGTCTCTCTTTATATTACACTAGACCCTGTCTCTGTTTATGTTACACCTAGGTCCTGTCACTGTTAATATTACACTAGACCCTGTCACTGTTTGTATTACACTAGACCCTGTCTCTGTTTATATTACACTAGACCCTGTCTCTGTTTGTATTACACTAGACCCTGTCTCTGTTTATATTACACTGGAACCTGTCTCTGTTTATATTACACTAGACCCTGTCTCTCTTTATATTACACTAGACCCTGTCTCTGTTTATATTACACTAGACCCTGTCTCTGTTTATATTACACTGGACCCTGTCTCTGTTTATATTACACTGGACACTGTCTCTGTTTATATTACACTAGACCCTGTCTCTGTTTATATTACACTAGACCCTGTCTCTGTTTATATTACACTGGACCCTGTCTCTGTTTATATTACACTAGACCCTGTCTCTGTTTATATTACACTAGACCCTGTCTCTGTTTATATTACACTAGGCCCTGTCTCTGTTTATATTACACTAGACCCTGTCACTGTTTGTATTACACTAGACCCTGTCTCTGTTTATATCACACGAGACCCTGTCTCTGTTTATATTACACTAGACCCTGTCTCTGTTTATATTACACGAGACCCTGTCTCTGTTTATATTACACGAGACCCTGTCTCTGTTTATATTACACTAGACCCTGTCTCTGTTTATATTACACTAAACGCTGTCTCTGTTTATATGACACTAAACCCTGTCTCTGTTTATGGTACGCTAGACCCTGTCTCTGTTTATGGTACACTATACCCTGTCTCTCTTTATGTTACACTAGACCCTGTCTCTGTTTATATTACACTAGACCCTGTCTCTGTTTTATATTGTAC